>CM076574.1:343205817-343473134 GCA_034641835.2 Pinus albicaulis | reverse complement strand
AAAAAACCGGGAAAAATCTCAAAATCGTCAAAATGTACCTGAAAACATACCAAACTGGGCACTTCCAAGCATCTGGGTTATGCAGCTTAAGATAGATCGAAAAAATGAGCATAACAAATTTTTGCGAAAATTTTCAACTTTTTAGCCATAAATAGACAAATTACCTCATATTTGGTTCATTATTACATTGCTGATTTGGAAAAAGTGCTCTGGAGCAAAAAAATTCTTTCGTCAAATCAGGAGCAACCGACCGTCGAATCGCACCGAATTTGTCAGGTAGGCTCCTCAATCATCCTTGCAAATCATTTTTTCCGTTTAGAAATTAAAATTTACTGATTTCCACCATTAAAACCCTTGCTAAAAAACTCGGACTTGCGCATACGCGGGTTGGTAATAGGAAAGTCGCATATACACGCGACTGTGCATAGAAAAAGTCGCGTATGCGTAGGCCTGAATCAAAAAATGTGTGGCTAATGAAGGATTTTTTTAATTTTGACAGGATGACAATCTCATGGAGAGAGCGTGAACACAGTGCAATTGATCAAGAAGTCATGCACGATCGAGCATCGCAAAATATTCTTCGGAATTGCGGATTGCTCAAAATTTTCAAAATGCCAAATATGAAAAGCAATGTCCGGTTGCTAGAAATTCTCGTAAATTATTGGGAACTAGACCAAGACTGCTTCATAATAGATCAGATGCCAGTATGCATTGAAGTGGAAGACATATATTTTATCACTGGACTCTCCCGGAGGGGAGAACCAGTAGACTTGCACGGGAAGCCCCTGGGAGGGCTAACCGTGGAAGATTATGTCCACGTGTATTGCGTAGAGGGTTCCAAGAAAGTTGGAACTCAGATTGCAATTAAATATTTAAGGGATTTGCACATGAAAATCCTCCTTTTCACCATTGGCAGAGTGGCAGGATCTGCCTCCCTACATCAGGCGTCCAAGACGCAAATGAGCATAGCAGTGGAATGCTTGACTCATGTGTATGATTGGTGCAAAGCCCTATTACTGAACATGAAGCAACAGTTGACCTCAATCCGCCAAGTAAAAACAAAACACTTTGGATACGATACAATTTTGATGACATTCTTCTTTGAGAAGATACCAGCATTGAGACCCAGAGTCATCTCTACCATCAACAGCCCTAGAGATCCAAGAATTGCTCGTTGGGCAGATATGATGAAGAGATTAGGGGGAAGTGAAGTTCTCCGTACCACTTGGGACGATGAGTTCATCGCTGTGGACGACTATCCCTATGCCGGGATGGACTTTCGTAGAGATCCAGATCTTGTTCTTCCACCAGGCACAGCATGGGGTACAGTCGGTAAGTTTGCAAATTTTTTTGACTTATATAATTTTTTGGATTTTTTCAAATATGTATGAAAAAATGAAAAACAAACATGTTTTTGATTGGATTCATAATTACTGACAATGTAAACATGATCATGATACATATATTGGACCAGTGCGACCTGAGGGTTTCCTGCGCCACAAGCGTCGCAGGGGCGAAGCAGATCCAGTGGATTCAAACAGGACCCTCCAGGCTATGCAGAGGAATTTGGAGGGGTTAACTCACCAAATACCTATGGCTGCCGTGGAGGATCTGACAGAAGCCGTCCAGAGACGGGTGGTAGGAGTGCCCCGAGACTGGGTACGATTATTCCGCCGAGTTGCCAACGCGATCATGTTCTATAGGAACACGACTTCTGGGAAGGGACCTCAGGAGTAGATAGATATTATGTACCAGATGACTGTATATTCTTTTTGAGACTGAACATGATCGGGCATAAGCCCAAATTTTGTATGACCTTATGGATCCAAATTTTGTAAAGTTTTTTGAACACTCTGATGATATATATACAGCGATATTTGATGTGATGTGATAAATGTATCAAAATGTATGATGTTTTCGATGATTAAATTTTATTGTATGGAATGATTAATATGCCAATCCAGTGCCTGATTAGCTAATGAGTCTGCCAACCAATTGTCAGCTCGAGGAATATGAATGAAAGTTAAAAATTGAAATGATATTTGTAACAAACGTACCCTCAAGAACAACCGTAATAAAAATGGATCTCGAACCCGATAAGTATTGTTCAACTGCGACACCACCAGCTGAGAGTCCAAGAAAACTACCAACGAATCAACACCCAAAGATATTGCCTTCGAGAGTAGATAAACAACTGCAGTGTATTATGCTATATTATTGGAAGCAGGACCAATGCAGACCCCTCTTGATACTAACAGCTGACCGAAAGGATAATGAAGCACCCAAGCCGCAGAAGCTAAGTTCCGGGTGTGTCTACTAGCACCATTGACGAAACCAAAATGACTCATGACATCCGACACAACCTTCCAAAGCAGATCAAAAACATCACCAACTCATCAAAGATCGAAAATCAACCAGATATGTACAAAGAAAAAAACTACTATACACAAAAGCAACATGCCAGGCCGAAGCCTAGGCATAATACTTCTTCAAATAGAGCCCATTTCGGGGCTCCGGCAACTCGTTCCCTTCGAAATCAACCAAGGTATACGCTCCTTTCTTAAGGACTTTTTTAACGATGAAGGGGCCATACCACATAGACTTAAACTTTCCTGCCCCCAGGGCATATTTTTCTTGGGCATAGACCAAAACAAGGTCACCTTCCGAAAAAACCCTAGGTTTGACCGCCTTATCGTACTGAGCTTTAACTCGGTTTTTATGCGCTTCATTCATCGTGGCGGCATCTCGACGCTGCTCATCGAGATGTTCCAGATGAAGGAGCCGTTCTTCAAGACTAGAAGTGTTAGGAAGAAGTTCAAAAACTAATTTAAGAGAAGGAATCTCACATTCAATGGGAAATACGGATTCCAACCCATGCACTAGCTAAAACGGAGTAAAGCCAGTTGCAGTTTTCACCGATGTCATGTATGCCCAAAGTGCAGGATATAGCATAATATGCCAGTTGGAACTAGCTTTATCAATTTTCCTTTGAAGAATTGTCTTCAAGGATTTATTCACAGCTTCCACTTGCCCATTGGCTTGAGGATAATATGGAGATGAATGCTCCTACCGGAAACCCAATTTGAGAGCCAACTCAGCCATCATGCTATTCTGAAAATGACTGCCATGATCAGTGACAATCTCTCTAGGAATACCAAAATGAGCAATAACCTAGTTGAAAAGAAAAAGAGTTGCAGTCTCACCATCATTCCCAAAAGTAGGCATAGCCTCGACCCACTTCGTAAAGTAGTCTACTGCTACAATAATGTACTTGTGACCTTTAGCCGAAGGCGGGTTACAAGTAGTATAATCAATACCCCACTTTGTAAAGGGACCGACAGTAATGACTGGAAAAAGTGGAGCTGGATGAACGTGCATTTTTCGAGTATAGACTTGACACGGATGACACTTTTTGACCGATTCGATACAATCCTTGAAAATCGAGGGCCAAAAGTACCCAGCACGCAAGATTTTTTGGGTTGTAGCAAGCCCAGATAAATGACCCCCACAAGCTCCACTGTGGGAATCATTCAGCATAGCCTCAGCTTCTTCGAGAGTTAAGCAGCGTCTTAGGATTGAATCAACCCCTCGACGGTATAAAGCATCACCAATAATCAAATAATTCTTGGCCAAGTGACGTAGCTTACGACGCTCATCTTTCGAAAAAGTAGAGGGAAACTTCGCAGTCTGGAGATACACAATTATATCTCCATACCAAGGATCCTGTGAAGAGATAAGAAATAAATGTTCATCTGGAAAGGATTCATCATAGATCATCTCTTCCCCACAGTGCAACTTGGAGATCAATTCCGCGAAAACTAATGATTTCTTGGATTTGGCAGACATAAACTCAAGATCAAATTCCTGCAAAATCACAATCCATCTATTGTATTTGCCCCCAATCACTCGCCTACTGAGGACAAACTGAAATGGATTAGCTACTGCCAAAACATAAGTTTTTCGAAGAATAATGTAATGCCGGAGTCACTGCACAGCATGAACTGCTGCTAAAGCTAACTTTTCTATCGGAGTGTACCAGAGTTCAGGTCCTACCAATCCTCGACTAAGGTAGTAAATAACATGCTCTGCAAGAGCATCATCCTCCTGAACCAGAACCATACCAATGGTAGATTCTGCTGCTGCCAGATACAAAAGGAAATCCCTGCTATAATCAAGTGGACTCAATAAAGGAGCAGAGGTCAATGCTTTCTTCAAAGCATCGAATGAGCGTTGAGCGTAGTCGTCCCAAAGAAAAGGAACTCCTTTCTTCAACAATCTCATAAATCCCTTTGTGACTTCAGCATAATTGACGATAAACCTCCGAAGAAAATTAGACTTTCCCTGTAGACTTTGAAGCTGACGGATAGAGGACGGGGGAGGCAACCGAAGTATTGCCTCAACCTTGAAGGGATCTACCCTTATCCCTTCCCTAGACACAATGAATCCCAATAGCCGACCGGATGTAACCGCGAAAACGCACTTGTTCGGATTCAATCTGATCTTATAGAAACGACATCTTTCAAATATTTGCCGGAGGTGACCAGGATGATCCATCCTCTTTCGAGAATGAGCAGCTAAATCATCCAAGTATGCCTCGATGTTCTTTTTGATGTCGTGGAAGGCATACGACATGGCCCACTGGAAGGTAGCCCCAGCATTTTTAAGACCAAAAGACATCTTCTTGTATGCAAAAGTACCCCAGGGACAAATAAAGGCAGTCTTATGTTGATCTTCAGGATGGATAGTAATCTAATTATATCTGGAGAAACCATCCATGAAGGAGAAAATCTCATTACCGGCACACTCGTCAATGATCTGATCGATAAATGGTGTGGGTAATTATCTTTAGGACATGCTATATTTAGGTCTCTGAAATCGATGCAAACTCGAATCGTTCCTTGCTTTTTATCTATGGGAACGGGATTTGAAACCCATTCAGTCAGAGGAATAGGGAAAATAAATCCCGCCTTAAGCAGCTTCTCAACCTCAGCTTTGATAGCTACTGCCTTCCTAGGATTGACTGGACAAAGTTTTTTCCTGACCGGCTTAGCGTTTTCATACGTCTTGATCTCATGCTGGACAATAGATGGATCTATTCCAGGCATTTCCTCATAATACCAAGCGAATACGTCCCTATACTCTTTAAAGAACTCGGTGTAAATTTGAATCTCTTCACGGGAACATTCAGCTCCGACGAAGACATTCTCAATAATATTGGGATCCCTGGAAATGTTCACCGGGATAGTAGGAGAAATCACAGCCATGTTCCCTTCAGCATAAACCTGTTTTGGTGCTAAAGGGTTCAAGATTGGGTGAACAAGACCAGGAGACTGAGGACTTGGAAAACTTGTTTCAACTTCGCTCAAGTCAGGTAAGAAGTAAGACCGATGATGCAAATCATCCCACGGTCTATCTATACCAGTCATGGCTTCCAGGATGGGATCTTCAGATGGAAGAGTTGTATCGAGGCAATCCTGGGCTGAATAAGAACTAAGCGTCCAAGCCGGAGCCACATCTCCATCCAACTCTTTCGGTGAAAGAGGAGCTGGACTGGATTCTGCAGAGTCAACAATAGACTGATAAGCAATCTCAGCTGCAGAAATCGGAAATTCCATTCCACCCACTTGACCTTCCGCTAATGTGGCGGTAGGGGAAGGCAAAGTCCAAGGGTCCAAAAAATAATGAGTTTTGAAGAACTCTCTTCGAAGAGGAGCCTTGGAGGATGAAATTGCATTAATATGAACCGTAGGAGGAGGAATATCGAAAGTACCCATCAAGGAAGAATACATTCCAACTCCTAAATTCTCAACAGGCGCCTTAGTATTATCCAACTTTGGAACAGATGATTCAGTAGACGCATTCGGGTCTACAGGAGGACAGTCCAGTTGATCTACCGTAACAATCCTCCCTTCGTGGGGGAAACATATAATCCGAAATAATGAGGATGCAATGCCATCCATCTCATAAATCCAGTTTCTCCCCAACATAAGGTTGTAGTCCAAGCTTGCGTCTACTACCTCAACCTCTATATTGACAGTTTTGCCCCCAACACAGATGGGAAAAGCTGGGACAATACCATGGGGTCTGTGAGAATGACCATCGAACGCAGTCAGAAGAGTGGTAGATGGAACAGCTTTGGGAGATCCAATTGTCTTCCAACATGTGAGAGACATCACGCATGTGGAAGCACCCTCATCAACAACCGTTCAAAAGATATTACACTTCCGGTACGATGATTTAATATGAAAAGCCATGTGATGGGGGAGTCTCTTCTTAAAATTAGTCATATCAAAAGTAATCAGAAGAGAATTTTTCGGATCAATAGCCCCAATGGCAGTGAGCAAAGCACTGCGCTGAGCCAGACAATTTTGGAGTACCTCTAAAGCTGAAATAGCACAAGGGCTCTGCGCCAGATCTTCCACAATCGAGTAGTTCTGGGCAGCCCTAGCATTCGGATTAATCGTTGATCGCTTAGAAGATGCTTTGGGAATCCGAGGCATAGACTCAACAGTAGGCTTCGTAATGTGAAGCGGCTCAGTAGCATCAGGAGTATCCTTAGCTTTCGAAGAATCTTCTCCGCCATAATCACGGGATCTCGTAGCGATATCTGCATGAGCACTCATCATAAAAATGTTCGATGGAATTTCCCCTTCCTGGGTGCCCCCAGAGGAAGCCCCAGGATTTTGGTTCGCGCCAACAACTAATTGTTTCCCTTGGGGAAAAGGGTTTGTTAACACAGCCTGGGAACTAGAAGAACCCTGCTGGGCTAACAAGCGCTGCACATCCTGAATTTTAGGGCAAAGGTATGTGAGATGGTCTCCAGTACACAACTTGCATGGAAACTTCACTTTCTTCTTCTCCTTTGGACCCTCACCAACATGCTCGTTGGTTTTATTCGCATTACCCTTCCCGTTCTTTCCCTTCTTCTTGTTATTTCATCCCTTCCTCTTCCCATCGGATTGTTGATTTCCTTTGGGATCAGAAGCTTGGACATCATTTATGGACAGAGACTGGGAAGGTGATGACTCAGCAGGCACAGCCTGACCATAAGGAGCAGATTGTAAAGACAACTGCTGCAATTGAGTAAGCAGGCTGGCTGCACCACTATTGATCGATCCAATCAGTCCATCACCATGAGGACCGGGCTTAGTTTTAGATAAATCTAATTTGGAGCGAGGAGCATTGAGTAGATATTTATGGAGGACCCCAGACTGAGAATAGATCAGTTCCAGCTGCTGGGCCCTAAAAATGGCCTGCTCCTCAGAAAATACCCCAGAAAGGGATACATCTTTCGAAATATCTGACTGCAAGGATTTCAGAAACCATTCCAAAAGGAATTCTCCTGGAATATGATCTTTAATAAGCCTCTTCCTTCTCCTCCATTCCTAAATGTGATCAGAAATGTGGGTTGCGTCGTCCTGCTTAAAATTAGCTAGGAGTTCAGTCCCAGCGTCATATCAGACAGGCAACTGGAAATGGTTTAGAAATGTAACAGCTAGTTCTCCAAATGTAGCGAAACTATCCCCAGTTAGCTCAATATACCACTTGGCAGTGTTTCCAGTTAGGGTGCGTTGAAATAATCTCAACCTAATCGAATCATCGATCAGGGAGTTCAAAGAACACCATAAATGGAAGGTAGTGATGTGGTCAGCCGGATCTTCTCCATTCTTGCCTTCAAACTTTGGGATGTCTGAAGGAAGTTTGGTGGGAACCGGAGGCCACCCCAGACCATAACGAATCAGATCATTAGTCAATTTCGACAGATCTGGCAAGTTTAACGTCGCCAGAAAAGGTAAGCGAGGTGGAGCCTGAGGATTCCATCCTTGATGGGATGGATTCCCAACATTCTGAAAAGAATACCCTGGATTTGATGAGGCACCAGGTTGCCAGAAAGAATTCGTAGAAAAAGGAGAAGAACCTCCTCCCCACGCCGAGTTACCAAAGCCCAGACCAGTTCCCCCCGTTGAAGTATTAAATGAAGAGGAAATCCCCTGATAGGGGTTCCAGGCATTAGAAAGAGGAGAAAAGGTCTGATAAACACTCGACGAAGGGAAAGAAGTATTCCCTTGATGACCTGCGTAAAACTGATTCCCTGCCTCCGCTGTAGTGAATACAGGGTTCCAACCTGTAAAAGTAGTCGAACTTTGACCTCCAGACCAAGGGTTGAAACTCTGGGTCTGAGAAGTAAACATAAAGGATCCTAAAGAAGGATTAAAATCAGAATGTTCGGGGCCCGAAGGAACCCTGAAAGTTGTTGATCCACTAGCGAGGAGACATGGAGAGATCCGAAATTTCAAAGAAAGAAAAGGAAAAGAGGATTCCACCAGCGGGCATCCCCAACGTGGCGACCGTATTGAGGATGCCCAGAAATGGGTGAAACCAGAGCCAAACACAGCAGCACTAGAAGCAATCGAAGATGAAGAAACAGTTCCCCCTCCTTCAATAGAAGCAAGAGTCTGAATGCCTGCAGCACTCACAGCAGAAGCCGCATTCCCAGTCGTGGCCATCGAAAGGTAAGAATGATACGGAAGATCTTCCGGTCTCTCTGAATCAGGTCCGATGTATTGAACAATGAACGGATAATCAGGAGGAAGAGGAGATGGACCTGACGCAGGAGGTTCAGGTACGTCTTCTATTTGAAAATCTTCTTCCTGAGGAAATAAAACTCGCGAGGTGAGCGGAACGCTCCTCTCGGAACTGACACCAGAATCAGCTATGAAACCTTCAGACCCTTGTGGAGGATCTCTCTCCACTGCGTCAGATGTCACAGGGTGGTAACCACCTGCTAAATCACTCCTATGCCTTCTCGAAGAAGGCTCTGGACTCTCGGGAGATAACCCCCGGATTCTCCTCGATCGACGAGGCGCTTGATCAGCCACTTTAGAAAATTTTAATTAGACTCAAAAAATATAAAGCTAAGCAAGCTAGGAGAAAAGAGCACTCACTAAAAGAAAAATCCTTGAGATACAGTCAAGCAAACAACCCTCAAGTATTTCCGCTCTGGGTGATGAGGACTGGACACCAAAATACAAGAAAGCGAAAAATATAGGACCTCCCGAAAGCAGTCTGGGATAATTACAGCCCAGGCCTACTAGCGAAGGTATCAGAAACAGTTACGCCGACCTCCTAACGACAGCCTTTGCTGGCTCAAGCACCCAAGCTTTGTAAGGGCGCCCCCCAAAAGTACTGCTGAAAGTGATGCGACGTCTGCCTCAGGTACCACGGGTATTCCCCCCCGCAGTCACCTATGTGGAACCTAGGAGTGGCAACTATGGGCACCAATCCGTATCAAAAGCCGGGCGGAACCGTCTTGAGGTCAGATTCAGCTAATCAGAGAGGGGGTATCCCTCTTCTTAGCCTTCACTTCCCCTCGCGCTTGACTCTCTGGAGGAGAGCTTTCCCGGTCCACCTAACGGAGTTGGATTTCGCTCAATTAATCAACTTCTATGTTTTGTTTGAGCGGCCTTGAAGAGTTAACTCTCCACTCACCTAATCCAAGGCCCTACAACCTAGCTAGTTGGTGTATGACACTTAGAAAACTTGCTAGTTGATTTTAAATTATATCGCTTATTTTAATGGGCTGTTATGTTAAGTCAAAAGGATATGGAGATGAAACTTATGGTGTTTTGACGCAGAAAGAAATTAATAAAAACCAAACTACATGAAAATGCAGTTATTGTCTTTCGATGAAAAGCAATCTCTATACAGGTTCTACGAGATTAAAAATTGTATTTTTCTTTTCAGATAACAAGCTCACACTCACAAAAACTATGAAAATGACTAAATGCTTAAGTGCACCTGATGCAAATCACTACAAGCATGCAAATCCTAAGATGCAAAATCTCCTAAAGCAGAGTGAAATTTCCCAAAAGATCCTTCAGTTTTAACTATTTTTGGTTGTCCAGAAAGCTAGTTCCTGAAATCAAGAACTCTTAATATGAAG
Source organism: Pinus albicaulis (assembly GCA_034641835.2). Classification (NCBI taxonomy): domain Eukaryota; kingdom Viridiplantae; phylum Streptophyta; class Pinopsida; order Pinales; family Pinaceae; genus Pinus; species Pinus albicaulis. Next base: position 343,463,191 of record CM076574.1, on the reverse strand, counting down.
ACACCAAAAACACTTAAAAACAAGAGGAAGAAATCAATAACAACTCCTTTCCAAAATCGAGTCAAAATACAAAGGCAAGAAACCTCAACAAAGCTTCAAAAGATATAGTGAAATGAAAACAAAAATGCAAGAACAAAAGCAAATAACAAGGCAAAATGTTTTTTGAGCTTTTGAAACGCAAAAACAAAAGCAAAGAAAATATTTTTTGAGCTTTTGAGTTTTATAAAGGAAGAGCTCGAAAAGACCAAGAGAAACTATCAAATCCCAAGCTAAACAACACTGAATTTCAAGCACAAACTTCAACAATCCTCCAAATCTTATAGGGCTAACTAGTAGCAAGATCAATATGAGCAAAAGAAGACAAGAAAACTCAGCCACTCAGCGTAGAAGAATAGTACAACCTTGCCGCAAACAAAAACTTCAAAGAACCAAGAAAGACTCTTCAAAAGTTGCAACAAGACCTAGCCAACTGAACTCAAGAAAACCAACCAAGAAACGGGCAAAAATCGTAGTGCAAAGAAAAACACAAAGATAGGAAAGAGTAAACGACCAGAAGCTCTCTGTTATGATGAAGCAGAATAGCCAAGAATGCTCAGAAGGAGATCTTGGTACTCAAACCAGAAGTGCCAGCACCAGAAACAACACTTTGCCCAAAAGACTAGTTTTCTATCAAACAAGAGAGAGAAAAGACCAAAGACCACTTTCTTCACAATCCAGAGGGTACAAAGACACTGCAGGAACAGGTCTCTACAGATAGAAAGGACTGAAAAGTCAAAAAATCCAAAATTTCAAAATCTGCCTAGGTATATGCAACTTCACAGTTTAGCAACAAGCGTGCATACGCGACTGTGCTAAAGGAAACTCGCGTATACGCGACTCCCTTTAACCAAAACTGCGTGTATACGCGACTGTGCGCAAAAAAAAGTGCGTATATAAAGGTAAATAATGAAAAACAAAAAAGATGAAGCCTGGATAAGAAACCAGGACTTCAATCTGACTAAGTAAGAATAAACTAGACTGGAAATAAAAGCTAAAACTGTTGGAAACCTATCAAACAGCTGAAACCACCCAACAGGGGAATCACAAGAATGCGATCCCTAGCGGAGTCGCCAGTTTTGTTTCGGGGAAAATCACCCTAGAGGTTCGTTGGGTTACAACCTCCACAGAGCAGCACATGCTACTTAATAAGGACTCACACAACCATACATGTTCATGAAAAACTAAATAGAGCAGATCGAGGAATTTACCCGTAGGTCCTACAGTTGAAGCAGATCCCGCAGGGTCCAAACCCCTAGCAACCGTCCTTCCTTCTTAACCTGAAAGACAAGAAGAAACAAGCACGAAGAACTGGTTGTACAGCATATATCTACTCTAAATGTTAGTGAAATCCATATGAAACATTAGATAAACCATAATAAATGCTTAATTAACACGTATATTTCGGGAACAAGATGGTTCTTCTGTATTATAAATAGCATGTACATAAATAACAAGTGGAGAGATCACCTGAATCCTTCCACGATCTTCGAGAAGACCGTCGTCCGGATCCGTCCCGCCCTTGCCTCACTAAGATTCCTTCCGAACTGGTGCATACGAGATGACATATAGGAAGATGAGCATCTCCAGGAAACAAAGGTTTCCTGTAATGAACTGGGAAGTGTAGGAGGCACGGGAATTCAAACTTGGATAGGGAATACCAACAGAGTATAATATCAATAATTTCTCTCTCTCCCTTAGGCCATACACATGAGGGCCTTTTATACTCCCTCAAAGTAGTTTCAACAGTTGGAAATAGTTGGCCACGTGCTGGGGTGGTTGAACTACTAGAGTAACCATCAACCCAACCCGAAAATAGGGATTTTTTATATAATTTTTAATGATTTTAATGGAATACGCGGAAAAGTGCATGTGGACTCGCGTATACACGCGGAAAAGTCTGGGCATAACCGCGTATGGGGATTTTTACACTGTTTTTTAGTGAATTTTGTCCAAGTCTGTAGGAATGGGTGCCCAAAGCCATAAAAGCAATCATGAATCATATGAAGGTGAGAAATGATGCTATAACAGAAATATAATATTTGGCATTGGGTCACTTCTACCTATCACCCACAAGAAAACATGTAGGTTGAGAGAACTAATAAAGTATTGGAGAAAATTCTCACTAAGACTGTTATCACCTAGATTGACCTCAGACTGAAGGAAGGCAAGCCAGGGTAACCACAAACCATGCTTAACCTTGTAGCTAGTACTACAAGGTAGGGAGAGGGCTCTCTCCGTAAAAAATATCAGTCAAGGGTGACTACGAAAAATGATTTTAGGCTAGGTATAGTAGCTCAAAAAGTTTTGATAGATTTTGTTGGTGTTTGTTGGATCAGATGGAGCTGGGCAGTTTAAGTCGGGGAAATTAAATTAGAAATTTAGGGTATTCTATGAGGCAAGGTAGGCATAAAATTTAACACCTTTGGCTTAATGATGTGAAGTGTTTAAGATAGGTGAGGAGCTGAGGAGGGCATATGAGATGAATCCTTCTCAAACAGTAGAAAATATAAAATATTTAATGATTTCCCTAGGCAGAGCACTATAACAATGGATTCTACCCATATAACTTGAAAACATTCAACATAAGTCAATGGAATGAATGATGGTATACATAAAAAATTTAAACAAATGATTACAAAAAAAGAAACCGTGCTAAAATTCCATACCACAGGGATCCCATAAAAATAGTTGCAAATCTTATTAATTTCCTGCCAAACTGATTACAAATAATGTACAATCAAGCTCTAAGCGCCCAAGTGATTCCAACCCTTACAAATGACTGAAAAATTATGTCCAATATACTAGCCTCAGGGGGCGAATCCGTAAAAAAAGGAGTTGTTTCACCTGCCCCCAAACAAAAATCTGAAGATAGAAAAACCCAACGATATACCTCTGAAAGAAAGGAAACTGTATATTTGACCATATGTAAGTATTATCTATTACATTTAATCCAACCAATGGAAAGAAAAAAAATATGGAACCAACCTACACCCTCATTTATCATTTGTTGTCGTTTCGTGGCTAATGCCGTAATGATCTCTGCATTCACAGTTTTCTCATGGCCTTAACAGAGTGCTTGTTCCTTTAACTTGAAGAAAACCCTTTTAAACCAAAAAAATCGAATGTGCCTCATTAAACAGAGAAAATCCCTTTTTCCTTTGAAAATAGCGGAAAAAAGTGCTGGGCCCGAGAATCGCAATCACAAGCGGAAGAGGAGCGTGAATACTTTGGGCAGAGGAAATCGCGATATGCGATGATCGATGGAGTGATGGTGTGATGCGATGAGTGATGGAGCGATGCGATGGGAATGAAGCGATGCTATGAGAGATGGAGCGATGCGATGGAAATGAAGTGATGCAGCGATGCAATGGAGGATTATTGCATTGACGGAAGCGGGATGGCAGGGTTCGGCGCTACGGGAAATGCGATATGCGATGCACGATGATCGTATCGGTAGAGAATGAGAATGCGGAGTTAAGCGTTGGATGGGGAGTGATCGCGCGATGTGATGCTGCGATGCGATCGCATCGGCAATGATCCATCGCATCGGGGTTGTAGGAGATAGCAGTTCAAAAGACTTTGCGGTAAAGGGAAAATATAGAAAAAAGGAAATAATTTTTAAATTTAAACGCCAGTGAAGTAATGGGAAAAAAAAATAGACCTGCACTTTTTGAGTCATTTATTCATTTGGGCATATTTTCCGATCTAGAAGTTGATTTCGAGAGTGTAATATATCGTTGGAAATATTTTTCTGAGCTACTTCTGATGAACATGCTTACAATATGATTTGCACTGGAAATCATGTATAGAACCCTTTTTAAAAGCAGACAGAGAAAAAGCCCCTTTGACCCTTGGTGACAGGCTGCGAAAGACTAAAATTGGCTTTATGGAGATAGCAGCTTTTGAAGTTCAAATTATTACATATGGAAACATAAAATTACATAAGAAATGATAATAAAAACAAAGTACCCTGTTTTCACCTCAAAACACGGTTTTGAGGTGAAAATTACATTAAGCTTAAAAGAAAAACTTCTTTGACTTTTCTAGGTACTATACTTTGAGTTTATTTGGCATCCTTATGTCCTTGTTGATATTTATTGACACTTTCATCATCAATTTGACTATGGTGGAACCCTAAAACCTAATGAGACCAAATGCTATGACCTAATAAAATGAACGGTAGAGTGAAAATGAATCATGAATGAAGACCATAGAGAGGATAACCAGCAAGTATTTTTCATGAGGGAAAAATGAAGTGACCCTAACCATCAGTGGAGCCATGACCTAATGGAGTGATAAAAAGTTATAGTATGAGACTCCTAATATGCAAATGCAAAAGAGCAGATTTTGATCACTGATGGCAGTATGACAAGACTGACACTAACATTGGATCCAATGGGGATGGTAGATCCTTGGAAGTGCCAAGAACACTATAGACCTAGTAGCCTTATCCATTGGGAAATACAGTCAAAATACTTCAAAGAATGAAAACTGACACAATGCAGACTGACTCGTGTCTCAAACCATGACTGTAAACTAAATCAAAACCAACAAACCTTACACATATCATTCAAGTTTTATAGCCTTCGGTTCGGGCCCCAGGATTCAATGCCTGTGTACTTGAAATCTTACCAAAAATGAAAATGGTATGTACAACGACTGACATAATTTTAGAGAACCACCTTAAATGTAGTAGTGCTTTAAGAGCCTACCATTCACTGGCCCTCCAGGGAAATCTTGGCCATTGATCTCTGTGAGTAGAAAAGCATTCTATACTTTGTATGCTGAAATATTATACGGTCCTTTCCATAGGTTATCGAGCTTACCATGCTTTCCTTTGTCCTCATTTCGTGCATCCCATCTTAGCACCACATCTTCTAACTAAAATTTTTCTCCTTTGGTTTTGCGGTCATAGATGTTGAGCCCCAAAGATGTCCTTCCTTTCAACCACATTTCACTTCATTTCCTTTGTCCCTCATCAATTATAGGATTAAATGATCAATAGGATTGATTAGGATTACTTTAAGAATGTATATAATGACTAACTTGCTATGTTTTCATGATTTTGTTATTGTAGCAATTTTTGACTAGACTCGGCTACAGAACGCAGTCATTCTGTAGCCAGTCGCCTATTCTGCAGCTATATTCATGTTTACGTAGGTTCCAGGTGTCACCTCAAGGAAAAACACATATGGTTGTATTCCACATCACTTCCCCATCATTCCTTGCTCTCCACGAAGTTTGAGCTCAAGTCTACAAGTGGTTATGCACGTGGGAAACCAAAACTAGGAGATAGACTTCTAATAGGACAAGGACTGTACAGATGTCCTTAATCATAGTACGAGGCCACCACCAAAGTCCTAGTTTGATTTTAGTTTGGAAAGAAAATTATTACTATTTTATCTCAAACACAGTTATGTAATTTTTTTATAAGTATGGCTCGGGAGACCGAGAAACAGTTAGCTAGATTTATGTTTTGTTGCTAGATCTCAGAAGACCGTAATACTCTGTTTTGAATAATTTCTCCTTTAATGAAAGAAGAATCACTTTATTGCAAGAGATGAGTCAATCTTGAGTAGATTTTCATGTTGATCCAGTGGTAGAGGGCCCCTGCTACCTGAGAAGCTTTGTTCATATGGTTTAGATAAGTAACTTAGCCTTGTTTCATTCCTAGTTTAATCAATTTTCTGAATGTTGTGTTTTTATACTTACTTGCAGTGGATGCCACAGTCAGTCCTATCCTTACAAACTATTCCAAAATACCACTAACATTGGATGGGATATAACTGTAGTATTTTAGGAGTTAGTTGCATTTCCTTGAACTTTATGTTTTTGTGCTCAATGACATTAGTTGTTACATCTAGTCTTGTTCTTATTAATCTCTTCCAAAATATCACTAACTTCGGATGAGACATAGCTGTGGTGTTTTAGAGATTTGTTGTGTTTCTTTGAATTTTATGCTTTTATGCTCATTTACATAATATGTTGCAGCCAGTCTTGTTCTATAAATTATTCCAAAAAACCACTAACTCCGAATGAGACAGAGATGAAACATTTCATAGAATTAGTTGCATCTTTAGTCTAGTTGTAGTACTCCGGAGGTAGATGTCACTCTAGTTTAATTCTATCACTATATTTCAAGTTTGATAATGGCACTCTAGTTCAACTCTGTTCACTGTTTTTCCAGTTATATTAGTGGCATTCTAGTTCAGTTCCAGTTCACTATATTTCAAGTTAGGTTAATGGCATTCTAGTTTAGTTGTGGCCACTGTGTTTCAAGTTTTATCAATTGCATTTTAGTTCAGTGTTATTCATTGATTTGTATCAAATGTAAAAATTAGACATCACGAACTTCATTGTTTACAAACTACTCTTGTTCTGACTTTCTATTAATGCATCATCATATGGACAAGAATTAGTGATATCAGTTTAAGGCCTTGATTGTTTTGCAATATTTTTGCAATTTCACAAATAAGCTTTTTCCCAAAATTATTCTAGAAAATCTCTAACTTTCAGATGAGGTTTAGTAGTGACAAGTTGAGCTGCAGAATGGATTAATATTAGCATTAAAAGTTAATTCAGAGTAGAAATCTTATTGTGCTAGAAACAATATTTTCCAATTGTGTTCCAATAAACTTTTAGCCATGGATGAGATTCTTTGTAATATTGTAAGATGATTGTTTACTTAGGAGAACCTCATTTGCACTAAACTTGTCCTTTTCTCAAGCTATTCCAACATATTTCTAATGAATGAATTGGATGATGTCATGTTATGAGTTGTTGAGTTGTTGAGTTCAAGCTTTGCATTTTCTGTTCTTTAGTACCATACACAGTTTAGAATAGGTTTTGCTCTGTTTTAGTGTAACCATCCACTTCTCTTTACCAACACTTATTTCTTTTCCTTTTTAACATAAAACCATAAAACCAAAAACATTAGAAAAAACACTAAACACAATGTAGTGGGAAACAGATACCTAGGCACATATAGTGCACCTCACTTTAGCAGTTTATTTTCCATGGTTGACAATTTATGACCTCAATTTAGGAACACTAAGTTGAGCACTACATTTTTGCACCGTTTCCGGGGAAGTGTAACTAGGTAGCCTTGTTTCTTACCTCCCAAAAACAATGACATGCGTAGAGAAAGAGACTCAAGGGGTAGATTTATAAGAAGTAGAAGCTTGATTCCTAGAACACCACTTGTTTCACCAAGACCAAGAGCCAGCACACCTTCAACTCAAACCCAAATTCCATATTTTACTGATCCTAGACTTCCAGAGGATTTAAGATCAGATATTCCATCAGAAAGACCTTCCACTTTACCCACTAAACCTATCGTAGAAGAAGATTCAGGAACCCCTACTAGGGACTTAAACCTTTGACCTTCCAAAAAAGAATCAACTATGGCAGAAGAAGGGGGAGGAGGAGTCTTTAATGGAGAACACACACTATTTGAAGGGGGTAGAGGTAGAGGTAGAGGTGCAGAAGGAGAAGGAGGCAGAGGAAGAGGTAGAAGTGAAATGGGAAGCTCTTTTGGGTTTCCTATAGTAGATGAAGAAACCAATACAACTATGAAAAAAATTGCACCCTCTGTCCTTCCAAACTTTTATGGACTTAAAACTGAAGATCCTGAAACCTTACTATTTGAATTTGAAGTCCTATGTAGAACCTATGACTACTTACAAGATGCTCAAAAACTTAAACTATTTCCTTCAACATTGAAAGGAGCAGCATTGAAGTGGTTTATGATTTTGACCAACAGTTCTATTAGGACATGGGAAGACATGAAACAAGCATTTCAAGAGAGGTATTTGCATTATTGTATGCCAGTCAACCATAAGGAGGAAGTGTTTAAAATGTTACAAAAAGAGGATGAAAATTTGGAAGATTTATTGGAGAGATTTCACTACAACATCAAAAGAGAAAAAATGGAAAACTTAGACCAAGACACCTTGAAAGCTCTCTTGTTGAAGAAAATTAGGGATGAATGGTTAGATATCCTTAACATGATGGGAAAAGGGGATATATCTCAGATGACATTACCTGAAATAGCTGAATTATGTATCAACCTTTCAAGAGGGAAATCTAAAACTGTAAAAGGACCAAGAGACCCTGCACTTGCAAGGGCAAGTAAGTCTACTTCTGGGACAGTAAGTAGGGCAGAAATAGGACATATGCTTGATGAGTTTAAATCTAATATCTCGGGGAGTCTTAGTGAACAGATAGACACCCTTAAGTTACAAAACAAACAAAAAGCTGAATCTGATGCCTTAGCAATCTTTTGTCCCAAATGTAGAAAGAAACATGCCTTGAGAGAGTGCCCTTTGGCTGCAAAAGTTGTAGAGACTTGTGTAATTTGTTTAGAAAAAAATGAGACCAAGATTTTTCCTTCACTTCCTGGTCTTAAAGCTTTCTTTCAAGAAGAAACTCCTACAAGTTCCACAGAATCTCTCAATTTTGTCTCTAGGAGGCCTTGGCAAGGACCTAAAACACAATGATTTCATGATCAGTTGTATAATCAACCCCCACCAAATTGGAATTCTTGGCAGCAACCTTGGCCCCAATTTAAAAATAAATCACAAACTTGGGTGCAAGGAGCACAAAATCCCTATGGAAGATACTCTCAGTATTACCAATATCCACCATCCTATCCACCATATCCACATTTCACTCCTCAACAAAATTTTCAACAAAATCCTCAATAAAATCCTCAAAATTCACAACATAAAAATCAACCACTTCCATTACCATTTCCTCAGAAAAAAAATCAGTTGCCTGCCCAACCCATACCAAACCCCAACAATAAAAATCCTCAGAACACATACATGATAGAAGGCCAATAGTTTTCAACTTATTTGATCACTCCTTTAGACCTTAGTGATGTTCAACTTAGGTCTGGAAGAATACTTGAAAAGAGGAAAACTTATATAATCGTACAAGAACAAGACAATTCTGAGGAAGATTCTCTACAGGTAAATAAAAGTCTTGAAGAAAACACAACTTTCCAAGACCCAAACATTGAAAAATCAAAACAAAAAGAACCAATAATTTCAACTCCTATATTAGAGCATCCATCAACATCCACCTCTACACCTCCCTTTCCAGAAAGATTACAAATTGATAAGGGTGTAGAAAAACAAATTATGGTGCCTAATTATGATTTCTTAGATGAGATAAGAAATGTTTGTATTAAGATCCCATTATTACAAGCCATCAAGGAAATTCCAATCTTAGCAAAGACAATAAAGGATTTGAGCATGAAGAAAACAAGAAAAAGAATAAGAGAGACAAAGAAAATTCAACTGGCAGGAAAACTAGCAGATATCATGATGGGTAAGATTGCTATGCCAAAGTATCTAGACCTAGGAAATCCAGTTGTTAAAATTCACATCAATGGAATTGAGATCCAAAACACACTTATTGATTTAGGAGCAGCAATCAATATCATGAGTAGACAAATCACGGATCAACTGAAACTTCCTAATCTTCTTTTTACACCCACATTATTACAATTAGTAGACATATCTGTGATCAAACCTGATGGGGTAATAGAAGACATTCCAATGTCCCTAGACTCTTGGGAGTATCCTGTGGATTTTATGATCCTAACTCCTAAAAATAATCTAGGAGGACACCCTATTATATTAGGAAGACCTTGGTTAGCTACAGCTGATGCTTTCATTAGTTGTAGATCCGATGATATGTACATCTCTGACGGTAGTTCAACCAAGAAATTTACCTTGTATCCTCTAGCAAGAACAATTATAGAATTAGATGATACTCAATGGATAGAGGATGAAGAATACTTACAACCTCTCTTCACAATTTCAGAAATTAGTGAAGATAGCCAGATTCTAAATACCTTAGAAAACTTTGAATCCTCTTCAAAATACAAACATGAAAAATTTCAAGAAGAATCCAACATTGAGTTTTTATCATCAAGACAGATGTCTCTTTACTCCATGGATACATTTGGCAGCTCTACAATTGAGATATTTCCAGGCAAAACTTTAAACATAAACAAGAACCTAGAGAAATCTCAACAAGAAGAGCTAGTCAAGATATTACAGAGAAATTCTTCTGCATATGCATGGGAGTACACTGATATGAAAGGGATAAGTCCCAAGACTTGCACTCATCACATCTATATAGAGGAAAACCAATTAGAAAACCTTAAAGAAGGATGAATCCAAATCTTAGGGAGATTGTTAAAGAAGAATTGTAGAAATTGTTAAATGTCAACTTTATCTATCCCATTTCAGATAGTCAATCAGTTTCCCCTTTGTTAATTGTGCCAAAGAAAAATGGTAAATGGAGGGTATGTATTTACTACCGGGAATTAAACAAAGCTACTCTTAAAGATCATTTTCCCTTACCTTTCATAGATCAAGTGTTAGATACATTAGCTAGCAAAAAGTACTTTTCATTTCTAGATGGGTTTAGTGGTTATAGCCAAATTCAAGTAGCACTTGAAGATCAAGACAAAACCACATTTACCTGTCCTTGGGGTACCTATGCTTACCGAGTATTTCCATTTGGATTATGCAATGCACTTGCAACATTTCAAAAGGTAGTACTAGGAATCTTTTCAGATCTAATACATGATTGTGTAGAGGTATATATGGATGATTTCACAGTTTATGGAAACACATTTGAAGAAGCCTTAGCAAACTTGGAAAAAGTTTTAAAGAGATGTAAAGAAGCAAATCTTTCACTTAGTCATGAAAAATGTTTTATGATGTTTACTGGAGGAATTTTTTTAGGACATCACATTTCAGGGGATGGGATTAGAGTTGATGATTCAAAAGTGGAAGTCATCTCTAACTTATCTATTCCAAGTTGTCAAAAATATGTTAGGAGTTTTTTAGGATTTACAGGATATTATCAAAGGTTTATAGAAAACTTCACCAAGATAGCATCTCCACTTTTCAAATTACTTACCAAAGACTGTGAATTCAAGTGGAATCCTGATTTCCAGTTAGCCTTTGAGACCCTGAAAACAAAAATTTCTGAAGCACCTATTTTAAGGGGACCTAACTGGAAGTTACCTTTTCATATTTCAACAGATGCCTCTGATACAACTCTAGGAGCAGTATTGAGACAAAAAGACTTGATTCCTTATGCCATCTACTATACCAGTAAAAATTTGACTCCTTCAAAGTTAAACTATACTGTAACTGAAAAAGAGTTTTTAGCTGTTGTTCATGCCATAAACAAATTCAGAGACTATATAACAGGCTATGAAACTTTTGTTCACACAGATCACTCTGCAATTAGATATCTAATGAAAAAATCAATTACTAATGGCAGAGTCATAAGATGGTTATTTATTTTACAAGAATTCAACATTACCATTCTAGATAGGCCTGGAAAACAAAACACAGTAGTTGATTTCCTATCTAGACTCCAAAATATCAAAGAAAATACTCCAGTTGAAGATCAATTCCCTGATGAATATCTTTTTGCAATTTCTACTCAGACTCCTTGGTTTGCTGACATTGCTAATTATTTAGTTTCAGGGAAATTTCCTTCAATAATGAATGCAAGAAACAAAAGAAAGATCATTTATGACAGTGCAAAATATTCATGGATTGCTAATGAGTTATACAAAACAGGTCCAGATTTTATCATCAGGAGATGTGTTCGGGAAGATGAGATGCCTGAGATCCTCAAAGCATGTCATGATGAACCTTGTGGCGGACACTTTGCTGATAAGAGGACAACTTATAAGATCCTTCATTTAGGATATTATTGGCCATCCTTGTTTAAAGATGCTAAAGAGTATGTCAAAAGGTGTGACAGTTGCCAAAGGGTAGGGAAATCTTCTCCTTCAGGTGAGATGCCATTACAACCTCAGGTACATATTGAACCTTTTGAAAAATGGGCTTTGGATTTTGTAGGACTTATTAGTCCTCCATCAAGACAAAAGAAATATATATTAGTTTGCACTGATTATGTTACTAAATGGGTAGAGGCCAAACCATTACTTTCTGCTACTGAAGCATCTGTAGTTAATTTTCTTTTTTAGGATATTTTTACTCATTTTGGTGTCCCAAGGGAAATTGTTACAGATCAAGGAGCTCAATTTACATCAAAGCTAGTGGAACAAATGATGGAGAGGTACAAAATAATACACAGAAAATCTACTCCCTATCATCCACAAACAAATGGTCAAGTGGAATCTACCAATAAAGTCATTGAAGGGATCCTAACGAAGACTGTTCATTTGCATAGAAGAGATTGGGCAGATAGGCTTCCTGAAGCCTTGTGGGCCTATAGAACTACATGGAAGAGCACAACAAGCCATACTCCTTATGAACTTGTTTATGGAAAGCAATTTTTGTTTCCCATAGAGTTCCAGATTCAAACTTTAAAAATGGCAGTTTAGCTAGGACTTGATCTAACAGAGGCACAAAAGCACAAATTGGAGCAGATTAATGAATTGGATGAGATCAGACAAGATGCAGTTCAGAAAACAAGTATAGTCCAACAGCAAAGGACTAGATGGCATGACAATTACATCAAGGAAAAGAAGTTCAAAGAAGGTGACTGGGCTCTCTTGTTTGATTCAAAGTTCAAGGATTTTCAAGGTAAATTCCAAACACATTGGCTTGGGCCATATGAAATTATAAGAATTTTTTACAATGGAGCAATAAAAATCAGGACAATAGATGAAGAAGAGGTCACTTTTCTTGTAAATTGTCATAGATTGACGCTGTATCATAAGCCACTTTCAAGAGAAGAATTTGCCAAGAGATTTCAGGAAAGCAGTGATGTGAAGTTAATGAAGAAGAATTTTTCTTCTTCATCAACTTAGTTGAATTTTCTGAATTCAAAAGCGTAAAAAAAATAAATAAATAAAAAATATAAAAAATAAAAATAAAGTATAAACAAGAAAACTAATATTTGATTAGCATGTTTATACAGAAAAGATAGAGTGAAAATCAGAATCTTTCTGACACTTTAGCTTTTCAAGTTTGTTCTTTTTCTGCAAGCAGCTACCATAAAATCATAAGTGATTCACATTCCACTTATGATCCATTTCACTCCATTCATCCATACTCCATTTCATTTCATTCATCCATACTTCATTCATTTCATTCGATGGTCCACCTCATTTCCATCTCAGAGTTTTAAGATTGATTTCTTTCTGCAATTGAATAATACAGATCATAAGTTGCAGGTCACTTTCCATACTTCACTCCACTTCATAATTGTGATTCATTTCATTCCATTATTCACTTCACTCATACTCCATTACACCATATTTTATTATCCATTTTTAACTCATTTCATACAACATTCCATTCATGCTTCAAACCATTCCATTCCATGTTTCAAGACTTCTATAGGTACATTCTGCAATCAATCAGACATTCTGCAGCCAGTCAGACATTCTGCAGCCAGTTAAACATTCTGCAGCTAGAGATCCTGATGGCACTATCCAGTAATCACTTAATTTAGCAGCAAATTGATCCTGTATATCCAAGACAACAAGAAAAATCAAAGGAGTTATGAGGACTGAAGATCAATGATTTTCAAAGGAGGACAAGGCATATCAAAACCACAAAAAAATCAAAGGAAAGGCAAAGGTAAAAGTTATGAAATTATTATGGTGACAGATCATGAAAATTTTAGCATAGTTAAGTCATGTATGATTCAAAAAGGTTATTTTAATTAGTCGTGTTGATCATGCCTATCAACCATATCATAAAAAATTTGGACAAAATCCCTTCCATCTTGCCATATCCGATCATCATTTAAAACTTAACGGTTAAGTACTGAAGTGATTTAATCAGTCACGTCACTAGGCCAAAGTATTTAATGATGATTTTGAATTTCTCACGAAATATCTCCGTGGTATTTTCTTCCGTGATAGCTTTCAACTCATATCAATCATCCTCACCGCATTATACTCATTTCATAACCACTCCATATCATTTCTTTCCGTAGCCAATTCTTAGCCATTCCGGTCTGTAAAACAGAGGAAACATCTTTGGAGCAAAAACATCTCTTTCACAACCATTTTCACCGTGAGCAGAGGGGCAGTAATTTAAAGGTTGAGAAGCGTAACTATGGGCCTCATAGTAAGCTCTGAACCCGTTCGAACTAAGTACTTGGAAGGTTATCCACAAATCAGAGAAATGCTACAACAGGCAGGGTGGTTACAATTCTTGGAAAAATTTAATGGTTTCCATAAAGAGGTAACCAAAACATTTGCAAGGTCCTTCAATGGAGCAGAGGTCGAAATAAGAGATATTAAATTCACCATTACAGAGGCTTTCATTGCAGAAGCAACGGAATTACCCTGACAAGGAGAACGCTGGTTCAAAAATAGAGAATTTCATAATGAGGGATGGAGGCAAATACTCAAAACACCAGGTATGGATGTTTCCATTTTTAAGAAAGGTATTCATAGCTCGGCACTGAAGAATAAATGGAGAAACATGTTGCTCATTTTGCAAAAATTTATAACTTGTGAAGGAAGATCTGGTACTCTCTATGTTTATCATACTCGGTTAATGATGCATTTCTTAGATGAAGAAATCAATTTGCCCTTTTTCTTACTTCATAGTCTAAAAAGAATGGCCTCTAATGTTCAAAAGAGGGTTCAGTTTCTAGAAACCACTTTGTATCACCATGGTTTAGTCAAAATCCTAATTGAACATCATTTGAGAAAAATGGGAGATAATTGGGATGAGTTTCTAGTGAGGAACCACTTTGAAGAACCCAAGGAATCTCCACCTGAAAGAAAACCTACAAGAAGAAGCAGGAGAAGGAAAATTTCTGAAGCTGTTGAAACTAAAACTGGTAAGTCTATACAAGAGGACAGTGAAGAGATGATTTCTGAGAAATTGGCTCAAATTAAGAAGCAGCTTAAGAAGGAGAGGATAATAAGAAAATATGCCAAAGACAGAGGAGAAGGGCCATCTCAACCGAGACGGAGCCACAGGCTTAGAGGTATACTAAAGAAAACAGAGGTTAGACAAACTGGAATCATAAACATTGAGGATGAAGAAACACCTACTGCTAGATCACCTGAGTATCAGTATGAGGAGGATTTTGATGAAGGAGCTCCCGAAATAGACCCAGCACAACAAGAAATTTACAATTATGTTGAGACACTAGAGAAGAGAGCTTCAGAAAGTAGAGACAGAACTCCTAGCCCACCAAAATCTGCAATTGATGTACTAAGAAGAGACAAATATGAGTTAGAAGTGCTCAATAGGCATATCAAGAATGAGAATGAAATTTTACGGGAGCAGGTTAAGCTGAAAGGTGATATGAATACAACTCTGTCTCTACAAATGAAAAAGTTGTACAAGACCAGTGAAAGATTGAAGAAGAAAAACAAAAAGTTAAACAGGGCACTTACAAATTTGAGATTCAAGTTAGTCATAAAGAAGCCCAGAAGGCCATTGACTATTAGGCAAATCAGAAGAAGAGGGTTAGATGTCCTAGCAGAGGTCTCAGAGTACATGGAATAGTTGCATGAGGACATGCAAAAGCCTTGCAGTGGGGGTATGTTGAGCCCCAAAGATGTCCTTCTTTTCCACCACATTTCACTTCATTTTCTTTGTCCCTCATCAATTACAGGCTTAAATGATCAATAGGATTGATTAGGATTACTTTAAGAATGTATATAATGAATAACTTGCTATGTTTTCATGATTTTGTTATTGTAGCAATTTTTTACTAGACTCGGCTACAGAACACAGTCATTCTGTAGCCAGTCGCCTATTCCGCAGCCGTTCTCATGTTTACGCAGGTTCCAGGTGTCACCTCAAGGAAAAATGCATATGGTCGTATTCCACATCACTCCCCCATCATTTCTTGCTCTCCATGAAGTCTGAGCTCGAGTCTACAGGTGGTTATGCACGTGGGAAACCAAAACTAGGAGATAGACTTCTAATAGGACAAGGACTGTACAGATGTCCTTAATCATAGTACGAGGCCACCACCAGAGTCCTAGTTTGATTTTAGTTGGGAAAGACAATTATTCCTGTTTTATCTCAAAGTAAATTATGTAATTTTGTTATAAGTATGGCTCGGGAGACCGAGAAACAGCTAGCTAGATTTATGTTTTATTGTTAGATCTCAGAAGACCGTAATACTCTATTTTGAAGAATTTCTCCTTTAATTAAAGAAGAATCACCTTATTGCAAGAGTTGAGTCAATATTGAGTATATTTGCGCGCTAATCCGGTGGTAGAGGGCCCCTGCTGCCTGAGAAGCTTTGTTCATATGGTTTAGATAAGTAACTTAGCCTTGTTTCATTCTTAGTTTAATCAATTTTCTGAACTTTGTGTTTTTATACTTACTTGCAGTGGATGCCACAGTCAGTCCTATCCTTACAAACTATTCCAAAATACCACTAACATTGGATGGGATATAACTGTAGTATTTTAGGAGTTAGTTGCATTTCCTTGAACTTTATGTTTTTTTGTGCTCAATGACATCAGTTGTTACAGCTAGTCTTGTTCTTATTAATCTCTTCCAAAATATCACTAACTCCGGATGAGACATAGCTGTGGTGTTTCAGAGCTTACTGTGTTTTGTTGAATTTTATGCTTTTATTCTCGTTTACATAACATGTTGCAGCCAGTCCTGTTCTATAAATTATTCCAAAAAACCACTAACTCCGAATGAGACAGAGCTGAAACATTTCATAGAATTAGTTGCATTTTAGTCCAATTGAAATACTCCGGAGGTAAATGTCACTCTAGTTTAATTCTGTCACTATATTTCAAGTTTGATAATGGCACTCTAGCTCAACTCTGTTCACTGTGTTTTAAGTTAGATTAGTGGCATTCTAGTTCAGTTCCAGTTCACTGTATTTCAAGTTAGGTTAATGGCATTCTAGTTTAGTTGTGGTCACTGTGTTTCAAGTTTGATCAATTGCATTCTAGTTCAGTGTTATCCATTGTTCTTTAAGTTGTATTAACTGTCAAAATTAGACTTCACGGCCTTCATTGTTTACAAAATACTCTTGTTCTGACTTTCTATTAATGCATCATCATATGGACAGGAATTAGTGATATCAGTTTAAGGCCTTGATTGTTCTGCAATCTTTTGCAATTTCACAAATAAGCCTTTTCCCAAAAACTATTCTAGAAAATCTCTAACTTTCGAATGAGGCTTAGTAGTGACAAGTTGAGCTGCAAAATGGATTAATCTTAGCATTACAAGTTAATTCAGAGTAGAAATCTTATTGTGCTACAAATAATATTTTCCAATTGTGTTCCAATAAACTTCTAGCCATTGATGAGATTCTTTGTAATATTGTAAGATGATTGTTTACTTAGGAGAACCTCATTTGCACTAAACTTGTCCTTTTCTCAAGCTATTCCAACATATTTCTAATGAACGAATTGGATGAGTTCATGTTATGAGTTATTGAGTTCATGTTGTGATTTATTTCCTTGCTATGAGTCATTATCAAGCTTTGCATTTTCTGTTCTTTAGTACCATACACAGTTTTGAATAGGTTTTGCTCTATTTTAGTGTAACCATCCACTTCTCTTTACCAACACTTAGTTCTTTTCCTTTTTAACATAAAACCATAAAACCAAAAACATCTGAAAAAACACTAAACACAACGTAGTGGGAAACAGATACCTAGGCACATATAGTGCACCTCACTTCAGCAATTTACTAGCCCTGGTTGATAATTTATGACCCCAATTTAGGAACACTAAGTTGAGCACTACAATAGATCTACTTTATTTTTTCCTGCAACCGGAAAGTGTTCTGAGAAACTTCTTCCCTTGTTTGCTGAAGGTGGATCATTTGATTGATCCTTCGCTGAATATCATCCTCTTCACTTCCAGCTTCTTGTAGTTATCTCATGACCGGAACTGTAAATACCGAATCAGTGCCATAAACCAATTCGAATGGTGACATACCTATGGATTTCTTTCTACTAACTGTGTCGGCCCACAATGCGTTAACAAGTTTCCGATGCCAATTCTTCTTATTTGCTTCCAACATTTTCTTGATTATATTCACCAAAGTCTTATTCGATGACTCTGCCAATCCGCTGCCCTGCCGGTAGTATGCTGTTGAATGGCCTAGTATAATGTTGTACTTGTCATAGAATTTCACCATATTCTTGGATTTAAATTCCACTACATTATCTATTATGATCTTGTGAGGGAAACCAAAATGAGACAAGATATTTGATTCTAAAAATTGAATAATTACCATATCCATGGCCTGCCTTGCTAGAATGGCCTCAGTCCATTTGCTGAAATAATCGATAGCTGTCAAGATCCATCGATGTTGTGCTGATGATTCTAAAAGCTCAGGGATATTGGTAGCAGTGATAGATGATTGAGAAGAATTTAAGATATAATCATCAATTGATTTGTTTTCCTTTTAAACTTCAAGATCTACGAGAAACTTCGCGTCTAAAACTGTGTCATCAAGGACAGTTTCAGATTTGGTTCTAAACAGAGAAAGCTCAAAATACTCATCAAAAGGGAGGTCTTCAATGAACAACCACTCACTGGGACAAGAATTGGATTTGAAAATAGGTCTAGGGCTCACTGAACTTTCTTGTCTTCTGATTATTTGTAGAATAAGGTTAGGATTTTCAAATATTTGGGGAGGATTTGGATCAAGATTGGCCCTCGTGTATTTTCTTGAAGCCAGTGTGGTCAAATTTTGAAATTTTTACACTGCTTTACGATGTTCTATTTCAGCCTAGAAAATTCTAAAACTCATCATCCAAAGTTCAATAATTTATATGGAAGATATTACTGGGGTGATCAGTCTTTCGTTTTAGGTTTGTCAACAGTATGGTCACCACTATGTTAGGACCTATATTGACCTCAGACTGAAGGAAGGAAAGCCAGGGTAACCACAAACCACACTTAACCTTGTAGCTAGCCCTACAAGGTAGGGAGAGGGCTCTCTCCATAAAAAATCTCAGTCAAGGATGACTGTGAAAAATGATTTTAGGCTACGTATAGTAGCTTGAAAGGTTTTGATAGATTTTGTTGGTGTTTGCTGGATCAGATGGATCTGGGCAGTTTAAGTCTAGGAAATTAAATCAGAAATGTAGGGTATTCTATGGGGCAAGGTAGGCATAAAATTTAACACCTTTGGCTTAATGATGTGAAGTGTTTAATACTAGTGACGAGATGTGGAGAGCATATGAGATGAATCCTTCTCAAACAGTAGAAAACATAAAATATTGAATGATTTCCCAAGGCAGAGCATTGTAACAATGGATTCTACCCATCTAACTTGAAAACATTCAACAGAAATCAATGGAATGAATGATGGTATACATAAAACATTTAAACAAATGATTAAAAAAGAAAAAACCGTGCTAAAATTCCATACCACAGGGATCCCATAAAAATAGCTACAAATATTATTAATTTCCTTCCAAACTGATTAAAAATAATGTAAAATCAAGCTCCGAGCGCCCATGTGATTCCAACCCTTACAGATGACTGAAAAATTACATTCAATAGACTAGCCTTAGGGGTCGAATTCGTAAAAAGAGGAGTTGTTTCACCTGCCCCTAAACAAAAACCTGAAGATAGAAAAACCCAACGATATACCTCTGAAAGAGAGGAAACTATATATTCGACCATCTGGAAGTATTAGCTGTTACATTTACTCTAGCCAATGGAAAGAAAACAAATCTGGAACCGACCTGCCCCCTTATTTATCATTTGCTATCGTTTCGTGGTTAATGCTGTAATGATCTCTGCATTCACGGTTTGCTCATGGCCTTAACAGAGTGCTTGTTCCTTTAACCTGAAGAAAACTCATTTAAACCAAAAAAATAGAATGTGCCTCATTAAACGGAGAAAATCCCTTTTTCCTTTGAAAAAAGCGGAAAGAAGTGGTGGGCTCGGGAATCGCAATCGCAAGCAGAAGAGGAGTGATATGCGATGAGCGATGGAGCGATGGTGTGATGTGATGAGTAATGGAGAGATGCGATGGGAATGAAGCGATGTTGTGATGAAATGGAGGATTATCACATCGGTGGAAGCGAGATGGCAGGGTTCAGCACTGCGGGAAATGTGATATGCGATGCCCAGTGATTGCATCGGCAGAGAACAGGAATGTGGAGTTAAGCACTGGAGGGGGAGCGATCACGCGATGTGATGCGATCGCATCAGTGATGAGCCATCGCATCGGGGTTGTAGGAGATGGAAATTCAAAAGACTTTGTGGTAAAGGGAAAATATAGAAAAAAGGAAAGAATTTTTAAAGTTGAAGGCCAATGAAGTAATGGAAAAAAAAAAGTAGAGCTGCGCTTTTGAGTCATTTATTCATTTGGGCATATTTTTCGATCCAGAAGCTGATTTCGAGAGTGTAATATATCGTTGTAAATATTTTTCTGAGCTGCTTCTGATGAACATGCTTAGAATATGATTTGCATTGGAAATCATGTGTAGAACCCTTCTGAAAACAAAACAGAGAAAAAGCACCTTTGACCCTTGGTGACGGGCTACGAAAGACTAACATTGGCTTTATGGAGATAGTAGCTTTTGAAGTTCAACTTATTACATATGGAAACATAAAATTACATAAGAAATGATAATAAAAACAAAGTACCTTCTTTTCACCTCAAAACATGTTTTTGAGGTGAAAATTACATTAAGCTTAAAAGAACAACTTCTTTGACTTTTCCAGATACTATACTTTGAGTTTATTTGACATCCTCATGTCCTTGCTGATATTTATTGACATTTTCATCATCAATTTGAGTATGGTGGAACCCTAAAACCTAATGAGACCAAACGCTATGACCTAATAAAATGAACTGCAGAGTGAAAATGAATCATGACTGAAGACCATAAAGAGGAGAACCAGCAAGTATTTTTCATGAGGGAAAACTGAAGTGACCCCAACCATCAGTGGATCCATGACCTAATGGAGTGATAAAAATTTATAGTATGAAACTCCTACTATGCAAATGCAAAAGAGTAGATTTTTATTACTGATGGCAGTATGACAAGACTGACACTAACAGAGACAATAGCCAATTACCTTCTTGATGGGTGAATCGACTTCCTGGAGCCTTATGGGCTTACAAAACAACATGGATAAATACAGAAGGGTTTTCCCCATTTGAACTAGTATATGGGGAGTCTCACATATTTCTAATAGAGTTTGAAATCATCACACTCAGGACTGCAATGAAAGTTGGCTTGGATTTATCAACATGACAAAAGAATTATTTAGAACAACTACATGACCTGGATGAAATCTATTAGGCCACATTGAAACATAGAAATATTATCTGACAACAAAGGGGAAAATGGCATGATCATTTAATCAAAACAAATTTGTTGAAACCTGTGGATTGGGAACTATTATATGATTCTCGATTTAAGGATTTTAAGGGGAAATTACATACTAGACAGTTAGTCCCATATGAAATAGATATATTCTTTGATAATGGAACAATCAAGCTAGTAAATATTGATGCACAATGCACACATTTTATTTCTAATGGGCATTGAATTAGTTTGTACCATCATCCAACCTTAAGGGATTCCTTTTTTAAACAAGTTTACGCTGGTCTTGGAGTAGAAATCATGCCTAAGGAAAAGAATTCATACAAAACCATTTCCACAGCTCCACCTTCATTTCCTCCTAAATTTAAAGAAAATAAAAATAAAAAATTGGAATTGTGAAAACTCTTAGGAGCGTAGATGGACAGAAGATAGGTGAAAACCAGCTTGATGGCACTTGTCTCCTAAGATAAAAAACACTATAATAATGAATATTAAACTTTGAAAACTGTTAGGAGCATAGTTGGGGTGGCTTACAGGTGAAAACCAACTTGCTAGCACTTGGAAATTGATTAAAAAAAAAAAAAATCTAGATAGACATGTCTGTGTGTTTTCCTAAAGATACAATAATGTGATTTTTCCTATTCAAATAAAATGTTGCTACTTATAATTTTTTGTTGCAAATAAAAATGTTGTTACTTGTTGTTACTTATCAAGTTGTTGGCTTGATGGGGCATAGACCTAGGTTCGATGTGACTACGCAGTTCAACAAAACCCACTATTACTGGCCCCTTCGACAATGACCTACTTGCACAGATCGAAGACTCACCGAAGGAAATATAGGGGGATGCTAGAACCAGGTTTCTGCATCCAGAGGAATAGAGGATTGTAGATTTATGGATTTTCCTTCTTTACAGATCTTCGTAGGTCATATCTATCAATAATACAAGCATGTTCCAACACATCTATTGAACTTACTAACAGACTGTGTAATCTCACTTATTCATGCATTCAAAAAATTAAACAACCATAAACGAGACTGTGCTATTTAATTATAGATAAAAATAATTATTCAACACATATATTCATAAAAAATAAGTAAAAGAAAACACATCAGTAGAACTCAATTCTATCCAAATTTTATGTCATTCATAGCTACATCCTTCTCATATATTTAGTTCCACCTTGCTCACATAGCTATAGGGGCTACAACGGTGTACGCACATAGCTGAAAACTTCCTATGGTCTCCACACACACAACTGTAGGAGCCTTTCCTCTAACAAAAAACACAGACTCTGAATTAAAACAATCATACATCTAAATGCATCTCATCAAATCTATCATTTAAGCTTCTTATTTGACCTACATATAGAATCCTTATATAGGTTTGGAATTTACAATACCATGGTCCAAAACCATGGGTGGAGTCCAATGTTCACAAAATTTTCCTATCCCATTACATAATAAGGGGCTTTGACCAACCCCAAAGCCTAAGACTCTAAATAGACTCTGTGCTGTGCACTTCGCTCCTTGAGCTGTGGAATATTTTTATGTTTCTTACTTCATGAGGATCCCATCTCCAACAGCCCCCCAACAAAAAACTATGACTCGTCCCGTGTCACAATGGTGGTGCGCTTTCTATCTTCACTTTGATTACGCTCAAGGAATCCTTCAATAGTGGAATGAATTTGGTGCACTATTTCTCAAAATCTCTGACTTCACTTGCTTGAGCCACACTATCTTGAAGCTAACTCACTTGACTCAGACTCGCGTGACTCTCACTCGCCTGAACTGTGCTTGCCTACACCTTCAGGTCCTAAAATCCTTTATGAAAATATTAAAAAAAATTCTTATATTTCTCTTAGATGTTTCCCCATAAATCATCAGTGACCTGTCACACAGTGTCTCCTATCTCATCAATGTCCCCCTCAGTGAGGACCATTTATGTCAGATCATTGGACTTGTCAAATTTAACCTTGTTTCTTACGCCACCCTTATGTGGTAATTCTCTTCTCTTTTTGGTAAAATGGGAGGATGGGTAAAATGGATTTGTGACGAGGTCATTGCCAAGAATATCATCCCCTCCATTATCCAGAGTCTCGGCTTGAGTGTCTTGTCCAGTCACAAATGTGAATTTTGTGTCCTTCTTTCCTTTTGGCTTAGTGGGCTCCACCCCACTCGTTCCTCCCTACTCCATGCCTTCAGGAAGTAGAGTTAACCAATCGCTTGGCTAGTGGCTGATGATGGCTTCCACATATTCTTCTTCGACTAGGTACGACAACTCGTAACATACCCCAGTGAGGTCCTTCTTTGCCTAGATGTGTATGTGATGGAATTTTTCTTTGAACTCCGTGACCTGTTGATACTACTCCACAATGCTTGGTGATAATAGGGGCTTTTGGTTAATCACTGTGTGTAAAATCATCTCAAATTATACAAAAACATTTATTGGCCATAACCTATGATAGCTCTGTCGAATTCCACAATGAAGCATATCTGGCTGCTTCACATAGATCGGGGTATGTAATGTTAAACTGCGATTCCTAGGGCTCTCTCCATTTTATCACTGCAATGAGAAGAAAGAGCCATGTGTAGTGTAACTACTTGCCCTCTTCTTGAGCTGCTCTGTAATCGGTGAGGAATTCAGTACATAAATATCCTACCCAGTTATATACAATGCCCTTGGCGCATTCTGGAACTAAGTCTATTACAGGCGTAGAAGCCTCCTATCCATGGATTTTCCTCATAATATTTCCTGCAATAATGTGCACGGTGACACACACAGTTCTATCTGAAATGGAGTTAATTAAATAACCCCGGGTTGCCTTCATCATATTGTAGTCATTATTCATCTTATCTGCAAGCTACTTGTCCTGAATTTTTCCCACAAAATCCACTGCGAGGTCCGACACAAGACATGGAAGGGTCGTAATTCTCCTTATGAGCACCTCGGTAATGGGGATCTTCTTCCCCAACCACTAACAAACATCATGCACTAAGTCCAACAATTGGTGCACACGGATAGTATTGATATGACTTCACCGAAAGTGTGGCACCCAGAGCATGTTGAGTATCCAGGCCTCCTGGATACCCTTCACCTATTTCATCGGCTCTAATCGCGTCACTCCTCCTACATAGGATTTCTGGCACATATATCGACTTGGCTCAAACTGGGGATATTTACTCTAGTCATTAAAATCTTAGTCCTCCATTCTCAACTAAGACACTTTGACCAGTAAGTATCCGTCAAACCACACCTCATTCAGAATCAATGGCATAAAAACCTTGTAATTTACTGTGTCGGGGTGCTTTACCAACTTCTTAGCCTGCGGCTTCTAGGGAAGAATATATGGAGGCAACCTAAAAAGAGGTTTGACCTCCTCACCATCTATTTATTCTGGGGCTTCCTCTTCTTTGTTATCATTTGATTCTATCCCCATGGCCTTTTTCTGACAATCTTGAGGTCCTTTACTCTGTTGTTCCTTCAATATTTTTTTCAGGGCGACAACCTTAGTACATGTTTTGTAGGCTTTGCAGACGAATTCGCGCCTGTGGTGGTCTACTTTCTGGGTGACCTCAAACACGTGGCTTGCGGGTGGCGTAGCTGTCATGGTGCGATATACTCCTAACAGTAATGTGTGGTTGAGCCCTACATTTATAAGGTTGCTCTAAATACTTCGAAACTGTACTCCAACATGCAATAACTTGCTCGACACTCTTGCAAAAAAAAATTCTCACTTCCAGGTCTTAGTGTGAAAATTGTTTGAATGGGGAGTGAGATTCTTGATTTATAGCAAATTTCGAATTCAAATCACAACATTGCCTCTAAATAATCCTCATAAATGTCGATTTGGTAGAAAATATGTCTAGATATTCCCATTAATTGCATCCCTCCCGCTCATTTTAACAGTCAAGTCATTTTCTAATCAAATTTTACTGTTCCAACGATCATATTTTGGAAAAACTCCACGAGACTTACCTGGACCCCCTCAGTGAAGTCCTGCCTTCCTCGGCACAACAGCCTCCATCTGTGCCTACATTCAGTCTATTGCAAAGTACTGTGACTGTGATGAAGCCACCCTCCAACAGAATCATTCTACATCTGTTCATCTCAGAACCCTTAGATCTCCTACCCCAACACAAACTTGTTGGCCAAGTCTGTCCAAGTGGACTGTTTACAACATTCTCAGGTTTTTTCCAACTTCGCATCCCAATCATGCTATACTGGAGTCCTCAGCTCCTTATTAATGCAAAATAATCCTTCATTAACTTCTTAAAGAGCCTTATTAATACAATCCCATCCATTCAAGAACCTATAAGTCAAAAATAATTCCTCCATCATCGCATCCCAATCCGTAGCTCCATGGCACAACTCTATTTCTAGATACCACTATTGAGGTATTGTTTCCAAGGAATGAAAGAACATGTGCACCCCTTCAGGCCGAGGTTCAGTTCCCCAAGATGCAGTCCAACGAGATAAATTCTCCTGAGGATCTTTCTGACCATCATACTTATCTGTGATATTTGTATCAACATGACTAAAGCTCAACCTTATCAACTTGCAAAACTCCTTCCATCCTCTTAAATTTCCTATGTGTGTGCTGCACCATCGGGCTAGAGTAGACCTCAATATGAAGTCCAAAGATTCTTATCTCTGGTCCTCAAGCACCGTTTGCTCAAATTCTTCCAGAAATAAGACAAAATTCCTTATTCCATCATAAAAGGCAAGCCGTGTACTTCTGATAAGACACTGCACAGAGATTTGGTGACTATGTTACAATGCTTAGTAGTGACTTCATGCAAGTGGTTATGCCAATGCTCCAACTCTTCATCGAAATCTGAAATGCACAAACTATCGCACTCCCAACATATTCTACCATTCATGGTGGGGTTAATCTAGTATTCATCCTACGTAGTAATCTTATATATCTGATCAATCTAAGCATTCCCTTACTCACGCTGGACATGCTCTGTATAGCGAACACCTTCGGAAGGATCTAATGGAACAACAACATGAGTACCATTCTTTTTAAAGATCATCTACCTGTTCTTCAAGTTGATTATAACATCCATGTCATAAGCCTAATAAAATACCAACAACGAATAAGGATTTCTATCATCAACGATCTCAATAAATTAAAAATCGTCCAATATTCCTACACCATCAATATCTATGTTGATTCCCTGCAATCGCCCCATAGGAATGATCTTCAGCTGATTTTCCATCATTAGCTGAATTGGTGACCATTACAGCTTAGGCCTTCCCATTCTTTCCCATGTTTTCTTCTATAGAATATTGGCATCTAATCCTAGTTACAGAATGACTTGATCCATCTCATAATCTCTGATCTGCGCAGTCAATTGCATCTCCCAGCCAGTTCTCTTCTTGTTCTAGTACACTTTATTTACTGTGCATTTTTCCAGTTACAACCTTTCCTTTCCAGTGCAGTTATCTATTCGTTCTTTCAATCCTTCTATGCCCTTATGGTCCCTCAGAAATTTCATACACATCTGTATAAATGATGCCAAGATAGACTTATCAGCTTCCTTTACTTCGACATTCTCCTCAAGTTTATTCTTCAATGGAAACAACTATGTCCTCGCAGTAAGTGGAAAATATTTAGGAGTAATAAGTGCCTTCCTTGCTTCCATGAATGTCTCTTTCTTATGTTGTACATTAAATCCAACATTATTATCTTCTTCTTTCCTTACCTATGTCTCCATTATAGTCTTTTTTTTTTCCTCTTCGTGGTCTCCTCCAGTAGACACACCAATTCATGTTACTATGTCAATGCTTAGATCTGCCTGGCATGGTTCAACCCTCATCATGTGTATATTCTAAGCCAGATGTTGATTTCACTTCTCTTGTATCTTAGCTAAAAAAATGGGACATTCTTCAATTTTATGAAAAAATTCTTGGAAATACTTATAGGAAGCTATAGTAGGATTATGAAAATCCCTGGAAAAATGTCCAGCATGTCCGCAGTTGTAGCATATGATCTATCCTCATCCATGACCAGTGCCTCCTCCTCGGCCACGTCCTCAATCCTAGAAACCTCTTCATGCAGTCGGCGAACCCAAATATTCGCTCCATTCTACCTACATTCGATATGCACCAAGACTATTCTTGAACATTATATCATAGCTCTTACAATGTTTCTCATCATGTCCCACTGAACTGCAAAATTTGCAAAACAATTTCTTTGGCGCTCTCACAAACTTTTGCAGTCGGTGATAGTAGTTTGTGGAATGCCAGTTTTCAACTTCATAGATGCTACACCATACACTAGGCCCTACACTTGGCCTTGTGCTCGATCCACGTTTCAATGGACTCAACATCCCATCATTCAAATAATCTCTATAAACAGGGCATTGTTATTTATAGTGACCCTCTTCTTTGCATTTGATGGACCAGACCTTCGTTCTCAGCTCTAGGTGAACCTCGTTTCCCTTATTTATATCCTAAAGCTCCTTGTGAAAGCTCACCAAATGAGTCTGAATATGTAGCACTCCTATGCTTGTATAAGCTATTGGCAAAGCTTCAAGCTTCATCACGATCTCCCGTGCTTCATCTTGAGTTACAATCTTCGGTTATGATAATGGAAATCTAAGATGTGGAAACAAGGCAACAATGAACCATTCTTTATGTTGTTCATATGGGATCTTAAAGCTAATCTGACTGATCAGTGTCTTAAATCTCTGGTCTACCTCCCACATAGTCTCATTAGTTAACTACTTAATTTATTTGATCTCTGTGATACACTGGGACTGCGAATTTGGTTTCTTGAATTTAGCTATCAGTGTGGAGTTTGTCTCAGCCAAATAATAATTTGCATTCATCATAACATATTTCATGTACCAAGTCAATGCTATATCTTGCAACGCTGTAACCAACTACGCTATCTTCATATTTTCATATATAACACTCTGCAAAATCCATATTGCTTCTGCAACAAACCATAACTATTTAGGATCATCTAATTCCTTGAACACATGCATCTTTGGTAGTTGGGCCATGGTGAATGGGGGAGGCGGAGGTGGAGGTGGAGGAACAAAATGGGATGGAAGGTTGAGGAATCTATGCAGTTCTTTGCTGACTTTCAGATCTCAATGACAGAGTTCTCGAGGTAGTAGTCCTACTTCCGCCTTCTTCAGACCCAAACAACGGTCTATATTCAGTTTCAACATAAGTACCCAAATTTGTTCTGAATATTTTACCGCTTTGCGTAGCACCAGGTTCTCTTTTGTCAAACATCAATCTAAGCGCATATGTGATATACCCTTTTCATACAATAGCATTTTAATCCATAACTTCAGTGAATTCAAGTACTTACCTCTAGCGCCTTTGAAGAACTTGCGCTTTGCTTCACTATAAGACACAAAATTCTAAACTCAATGATAAACCCTCCAAGGATACTATCGATCCAATAATCAATAGACCTCGTGATCTTGTTATCAGTATTTTTCAGCTTCTCAATCAGATTTGGGGTCCACATAGGAGGCTTATTATTGAAATAACTTGTTTGCGCAACTAGCCTTGATATCCATTCATACAGCTCGCTAGCAAAAGATGCAAAAAATATCTCGTTCTGATCTGTATAGATATACTTATGTAACCAATGTTTAGTAGAGATGCACAAACTTCTAATTTCTAGCACAACAAACTCGTGTTCTTTCAGATCAACCCAATATTCAATCTCTTTCTTACATGGATTCCACATTTAGCTATCCTTAGTTAGATCTTGGTCCCAGAAATGGAACCATTTATTGGCTTGATGGGGCCTAGATACAGGTTTTATGTGACTTCATAGTCCAACAAAACCCACTATTACAAACCCTTTCAACAATGACCTACTTGTGCATGTCGAAGTCTCACCCGAAGCAATATAGAGGGATGCCAGAACTAGGTTTATGCATCTTGAGGGATAGAGGATCATGGCTTTATGGATTTTCCTTCTTTACAAAGCTTCGCAGGTTAGATCTATCAATAATACAAGTGTTGTTCAACACATCTATTGAACTTTCTAAAAGACTGCGTGATCTTAATTATTCCTGCATTCAACAAAGTAAACAACCATAAACCAGACTGAGTTATTTAATTATAGATCAAAACCATTATTCAGCACATATATTCATAAAAATTAAGTAAAATCAAACAAAATAGTAGAACTCGGATCTATCCAGCAGTTTTTTCTTTAATAGCCAAATCCTTCTCATACATTCAACTCCACCCTATGCACACCATTGTAGGGGTCTGCGAACATAGCTGCAGACTTCCTAAGGGCTCCAAACACATAGCTAAAGGATCCTTTCCTCTAACCCAAAACACAGGCTCTGACTTAAAACATATTACATCCAAATGAATCTCATTATATATATCATTTAAGATTCTTCTTTGACCTATATCTAGACTCCATATATAGGTTTGGCATTTACAATACAATGGTCCAAAACCATGGGCGGGGTTCAACGTTCACAAATTTTTTTAGCCCATTACTTAAAAAGGGCTTTGACCCACCCCAAAGCCCCTAAAATTCTAAATAGACTCCGTGTTGCACGCTTCACTCCTCAATCTGCGAAGTCTTTCTCTGTTGCTTACTGCGCGGGGATCCCATCTCCAACACAAGTAACAACTCGTTGGTACTTCTTTAGTAACATCTTGCTAATAATTCCTTAGTAATATCTCACTAATATTTTTAAGCAACGATGTTTTACTCTTCCAACATCAAATTTACTTGAAAATTTTATTTCTTTCTCTCCATCTGTTGTCACAAAGTATTTATTGTCACTATTATCTTTTGTTCTAGCCTTTCAAAATAACAAGTGGATCTCTTATTTTATCAATTATCTTATTGTCATTTTCAACTGATTTAGTGTCATTATGCATGCCATGCGTGATCATCATTATGAATCGTTGTCTCATCAATCATTTGATATATGCCTTGCATATAGTAAGATCAAATCAGTTACTAGTTTCTTAACATATATTTATTGTTTTGAATTAATGCGGATTAATAATGCGTTACCACCTCTCTTTCCCATGAATTAGTTTTTTCATGTGTTTAAGTTGGGGGAGTAATTCCGCCCTTGATGAATTAACCTCAAATGCCTCATTATCATACCCAATCATGTCAAATTGTACTTACCCATATTAAATTGTGTCAAAAAACACCCGCTTAATTTAAATGGAAACTTACTAAACTATGAAAATACATAGCATCGTCACCCCATCCTCTAAATGCAGAGTTGATAGTAGTACCAATATGCAGTTGTTTGTAATTAGTTGAAAAATAGGAGGCTCTGTAGTGTGCCATAAGCCTAAGGATGTTGGACAATTGCAAAAGAAACATGCAGTTTATCAGATATTCCAAAATGTGAGATGAATGATATATTTTTAAAAGTTATAGGATTTTGACAAGGAGGTTACTATGGAGTTTTCTCAAAATATAGAAAATGAAAATATTGTGGTTAAAGGAATGGAAATCATTGTAATAGAAGAATTGGTAACAAAATTCACAGGGCTTCCTTAGCAGGGGGAATGTTGGTTCGTGAGAATAACATTGGTAGCTAAAGCAACAAAATAATTCATCAAAATAAAGGAAGGTATCCAATCACGCAGAAAGGGTTATGCACATGACTCTCTATTGGGCCTGTGGAAGGATTTATGTTTGTTTATACAAAAGTATCTAACTTTCGAAGGGTGATACAAGGTACTTTTTTCTTACCATTTAATTTTTTTATTAAATATTCACCATAATAAATTGATAAACATTCTACACTTCCTGTTGAAAATATTACAACATTTGGCTCATGTTTCTAAGGCTGGAAAGCACCCCACAATGACAGTAAAAAACCATGGGCTAGTGAAACTCCAAGTCCTTAAATCTCTATAGAACATTTAACAAGCTTGGGAACAATTCTTGGGATTGATGAGAAAATTGGAAACAACAAAACAAAGTGTATGGGAAAAAAGGGATACCAATGAGCCTATGTAGAATGATGAGAGGTTTTGTGATCAGGATGATGACCCTAAGGAGGTTTAAGTCAAAGAAAATACTGACATGCATAAGGTCAAGGTAAATAATCAAAGTAACCCTCTTGAGGAGTAATTTCAATCATCTGTAATTGAAAAATCATCAGTAGAATCATCAACTCCTTCTAGGAATAGAAAGAGGCCTTTTAAAAAATTTGTAGTTGTTTTACTGAAAGAAGAACAAGGTTTATTGGATTTGGTATAACAGCATTACACCCAAAATTTTTAGAAAGAGTGATGTTGAACCTATTACACAAGTACTTGGGGTCAGCAGAATTGAGGATATTGATAAAGAAATTGTGTAGGTGATCATTGAATTAAAAAGTGGAACTATAGTTGTTTCACAAGAAGGAAACATATAAATATAAGTTTTCATAGAGGATGTTTGGGGCATGAAAAATAAAAATGAGTTTGAGCCTACAACTATCTCACAGGAACTCATTGCAAATGAGAAAGCACAAGAAGTGTTATTCACACAAGAGCTTGAAATAAATGAAGAGATGGACATCGCAACTGATACATAAGAACTAGATATAGATGAGGAAAAAGAAGTGCCAGTTATACAAGAACATGACACAATTGAAGAATTTGATATCAGAGTTTTCACACAAGAACTAGCTTCAGGAGAATAAGTTAAAGGAGTGTCAGATACAAAGGAACCTTGCACAAATGAAGGACTTGATGTTGCAACTGTAGGGAATGAAGAAAATTATGTTGAGGCTATTCCACCAAGAGAAGCCACAATTGAAACCTTTGAACTTGGAATAATTGAGGATATTGGTATTATGCCTGATATAGAAGAACCAAACAAATGGGAAGATGATGTGCCAATAGTCCAAAATCTGAATGAGAGTGAGGAAGTTTATATTGCGGTTATAAAAATGGGGCCAACTATGGAAAAACTAATGGGTGTTGAGGTTGACGTCAGAAATAAAGAGGAGAAGCCTAATGTGAAGAATGTTATGAGAAGTGGAAAGTAACCTTCTACCTTATTCAGATAAGTAGTGAGACTAAAGAAAGATAATTATAGATTGAGACATTTAATTAAGGTATTATGAAGTCGAGTGAGAATGGTGAAACAAAAAACCCTGGGTAAGAAACTAAAAATAAAGAAAAAGTACTAACAAACTTGTGGCTATTGAAATGGATGACAAAATAGGCCTACAAAAGACAACACATCCAACTTCCTATAAGGTGTCTTAGCTACAAAAAGGACATCAAGTATTGGTAAATGAACATTGCTATGTGGAAATTCAAATAGGAAGTTACAAATATTACGTAAGATGTGATGTTATTACAATGGATTTTTTTCATGTTCTCTTAAATATTCCTTGTAGTTTAATACGAGAGGAATCAATGATGGAAGAAGTAATACTTACACTTTTGAGAAAGATGGAAGAAAACACACACTCATAATTTTAGATTATAAATGAGGAGGTAAATTTTTCATTGGTTGGAAAGCCAAGAATAGTTATTACTAGCAGAAAATCAATTGATCTACCTATATAAATTCAAGATTTTTTGAATAACTTTGTTGATATTGTTGTGTATGGATTATCTAATGAACTACCTTCAATGAGAACCATAAACCATTATATAAATCTCATCCTAGAATCCAATATACCAAATAAGGCAACTTATAGGATGGCTCCAAAGGAAAATGAACAAATCAAAACCCAAGTACAAGAATTGTTGAACAAAGGGCTAGTAAGTGAGAGATTTAGTCCTTTTTTTGTTCCAGTAGTGTTGATTCCTAAGAAGTATGGATGTTGAAAATTGTGTATAGATTTAGAATCCATCAACAAGATCACAAAAAATAATAGATTCCCTTTGCCTAGGATTTATTATTTAATGGATTGTCTAAGTAGCGTAAGGTACTTTTAAAATATAAACTTAAAAATTGAATATCATATTCAAATAACAATAAAATCATGTGATCAATGTAAAACAACAATGATGGGATTTATGAATGGCTAATGATGCCATTTGAAATTAAAAACAATCCAAGTACCTTCATGAGGCTTATGAATGATATTCATAAGGATTTCATAAGTAAATTTCTCATCATTTTACCTAGATGATTTTTTTATTTATAGTCATTCAAAGGAGGAGCGTGTTATACATCTTATATAGGTTTGAATAACTTTTAAAAATAGAAATTATTAATCAATAGTTAGAACTGTACTTTCATGAAGACAATGATGATCTATTTATGTTTTTTTATATCATAAGAAGGCTTGATTATGGATAAATAAAGGATCAAATTCATCATAGAGTGACCTACTCCAAGGAATGCATTTTATATATGAATTTTCCATCGTCTAGATAGCTTCTACAAAAAATTTATAAGTAATTTTAATGTGATTTGTGCTCCAATTATAGAAACAATTAATGGAAACAATTATTTATCCAATGGATTGAGGCAACTAAGAAAATATTTTAATTACTCAAAAATATTTTAGTTACTCAAAAGGAAGATAATATATCAACATGTTTTTATCCCTGCCTAATTTTGGCAAAATTTTCCAAGTAGAATGTGATGCTATTGGGATTGCTATAGGTGTCATTTTGAGTCACAAAGGTAAGATGATTACCTACTTCAGTGATCAAATTAATTATGCCAAAGAGAATAATTATTCATTTAAAAAACAATTATATACCATTATCCAAGATTTGAAGAAGCATAAGCATTATTTGATGCATAAAGAAATTGTATTATATACTAATAACCATTCCTTTCTGTTCGTTAATAGTCAAACTAAATTAATTCAAAAGAATTTAAAAAGGATTAAATTTTTGCAATGTTTGTTGGCTTGAAGGGTCCTGAATGAGGTTCAGATTTATTGCACAACAAGAAAACCCTCTAACTACTAGCCCTTTCGGCAATGACCTGCTTGCGCATATCAAAGACTCACCTGAAGCAGTATGGGGGGTGTTGGAACCAGGTTTTCACACCTTGAGGAATAATTTGATGTGGTGGCCCTAAAATGACTTATAACAAACTTATCACAGATCGTAAGCAGAGGCACACATAAACATACCAATAAACTATCAGATCGACTTTGTTGCAGATTATTCCAGCATGCAGTATATATATAATTTCGCACAACAACATATACACTTAAGAATATATATATTCATCAACAACATACTTATTCATAATATACCTCATTCATTTGCGTATATGCATTTAGCCATAGAAAAAAGAAATTATAATATATCATATTTCAGATTCTAATCTAAAATAAATTAACAGAACATATTTGCAGTAATCAGATACATAACACATCAAGCTCATAAAAAATTTATTTTTCCAAAACAGTCTGTTATATTAATAGATCCAACAGTTCTGGTAAATTCATAATTTCCTTACAAATTACCCTTCCGTGCACACAGCCAGCAGAGTCCGTACATAGATATGAATAGGTCTCTGCACACACAGCCAACATGAGGCTTTCTACCCAAAAAACCAGACTTAGACAGAAATCCTTACAAAAATTTCATCAACATAAGCATCATATTACTACTACTTGACTCGATATATATACTTTTATACTAATCTTAACATGTAGATACTATGGTCTCAAACCATGGTTTGAGGCCCATAGTTTTTCCTTAAAACCCATTTACATAAATTAGGGACATTGACCCACCCCAAAGCCCACTTGACTCTTCCACATAGCCTGCACAACAAAATATATACAAAAATATAGCCAAAATTAACCCCAGGGGACCCCACTTCAACAGTCCCCCAGCACAAACTCATGACTTGTCCTGAGTCATTGTGGTGTGGGCTCCTTCATCTTTTCTTTCAGCGCGGTGACAAAGGTATTCAGTGGCAAGACCACTGCAACACTTTGCACAAAGCTCCCTGTGATTTTTTCACCAATTTCTCAGTTGTCAGTCCTTTAGTTGTGATATCAATATTGTGTTGGGTCTGCTAAAAACTCTTTAGGGCTCCATCTAATGTCTATGACAACTGTAGGGATTCCTCAACCCATGACTGCATCCTTTTTTCTAGAAAATGATCATGGTGACGCAGGTTCTTTATCTCTGTTTAAAAAAATTGTCCCTCCTGAAAATGGGCAAGGCGTTGTGTTATGACGAGTGTGGGTACCACATCCTTATGTCTGAAAACTGCTGCTCCTTGGTGCAAAACCCCTTGTGCAGTTGTTGCACCATTGGGTCATTATGAACCGAAGTCCAAACACCCATGGCCTCATATAACAATTGGCCGCTTTCTATTACAGTGGCTGTGATGTTGTCTTTTGCTGCCTTGACCTCTGCATCGCGTTGTGCTCTGACTTACAGAGGTGTTTCTGGCTGCAGCTTCATCTACAAGTCTATAATTTATTGCTCAAAATTTGCTATGATAATATTTACTTCATCGCAAGTCTATAATTTTTTGCTCAAAATCTGTTATGATAATATTTACTTCCTTGCGTGATGACTTCAGCGCAACATCCAACCCTTCCAGTTTATCTGTAGGAGTGACTACTAGCATAGAGCTGCATACTTGATCAATTTTTTCTTCTAGGACGATATGTCAAGCCTCTATTGCATGACAAACTTCTTCGACTGACTGTTGTTTTTGCTGGAGGTAGACCGCTTGCTGTTGCACCTCAGTGGAAGTGCGGTAGGGTTGGGATTCTTTGAACTGTATCTCATGCAAAATCATGTTGTTGATCCTATGGAGCTTTCTTACGGAAAACACACCCAAATCAAAATTAAAGTTGCCATAGGCTCTGATTTGTGCATGTAGAATTGATGACTTGACGCGAATGGCAGGTTTGGGGATCTGGATTAGGCAACTCTCCCCGGTCGAAGGAAAAACGATGTTGATCGGTTGCACACTGGTAGTAGGCATGCTCTCTTGAAGTTGGCTCGCCTGGCCACGCTCACTTATATCAGGCTCGTTTGAACCTTCAACTACCAAATTCCGGTCTACACACCATCAAGCATAGCTTTGTACTGCACCTCCAAGTCAGTCCACATATCTTTTGTGGTAGATGTCACGGTGTTAGCAATATCATTGAGATCGTCCTTTGTCAATGTTTGATATTCCTCTCCGGCGACTTTCGAGCCTTTTCCATTATTTCTTGGACCTCCTGCAGCCTTAGAGATACGCTTTGTCCCTTTGGCGGTCTGCAATTCATCTTGCTCAACATTCTGAGCCTTGGTCTCCTTGGGACCTACACCGTTCTTTTCAAGCATAGTCTTTTTCTTGAGATCAATAGTCTTGTCGGTTGTGGTCGGAGTGGCCTCTACTCTAGTGTTTTTATATTTTTTCTGTGTACCCATTCAGGGCTTGGTAGGATTATTTGGAATGGATCATGATGCACCCTCCCTAGTGCACGGCTCCAACCAAGGACCCGAAAATTTTTATTTTCTTTGATGTGTGCGGGGATTGTTGAGTTCTAGGGAATGGCATACCATGCGGCCTCACACATCTTGGGCTGAATGTCAAGAAATGGGGTTTGTTTTGACGTTTTCTAGCTGATGAGTGCTATCAGAAGCAGTAGCAAAGTTTAGTAGAAATGCTTCACGTCTTCTTATGCCTCGTGCACATTCTTCTGAAATTCCTTGCAGAGACACTAGACCATATTATATTGGATGTCCTTCTCGCATTTCTTGACAAGCGCAATTTATTGACCTGGAAATTCCTTCAGTATTCATTTCCTCATCATTTTTCATGCTAGGATGAGGGTTCCAAATCATACAGAAGGGTTATTAATCTTGCGCACCACAAACCTGCAACTATGGCGTGTGACTTGATAGTCATTCTTAATTTTCTTCGCCACCCTATTTTCTTGGCCTTTGCCTCCAATGTCGGCCACAGGTTCCACACCTTGATTAAGTAAACCGTTGATCTGATGGATCAGCATGGCATCGATAGGGATGCGCTCTCCCAGCCACAAACACTCATCATGAACTAGGGTGAGCAACTGCATCACAAAAATTTCATTGATCAGGCCGCACCCGAAATGTGGAATCTGCAACAAATTCAAGAGCCTTGCTTTGTGCAAACCCAACACCTAGTGCTTTATCTCAATGCGCAAAATCCCCCCCTCATAAAAAAACTTGGTCTCAGTATCTCTCAAGTGCAAGCTTTGGAAATTTGTCTGGATATCCGAGGTCCCAGTCCTCCATTTTCAACATCGACACTTTGCCGAACATCTCACCTTCCATCGGTACATGTTCAAGTATCAAGGGCATGTTGATATATGAGCGCACTTTTTCTAGGTCCTTTTGGACCTTCACTGAAGCTTTGCGTTGTGCAACATATGTTGGCAAATGCGAGATGGGGGAAATTTCTACCACATCCTCTTCTTCCATAATTGTCTCAGGCAACTCTTCCATGGGCTTCTTCTGGTACTCAGCCGCAGTGGAGCACAGCTTAGGGTTCTTCTCTCTTGGGGATTTTCGAGACCCTGAGGTATGTCCCTTATTTGTCTTAGCTGGCGCAGGGGTCTGAGAAGCCTATGTAGCGGGGTCCTCTCCAGGTCTAGTAGCTGTCATACTAGGTGGAAGTATGTGGCCTAGACCTCTATGATGCAACTCATCCTCAAACAATGGATCGAGACTAGATATAGACTGCAGACAAGGGCTAGAAATTAGAGATCTCAATTTACAACAATCACACGGAAGGCAAAGGGAACTGATGTGACCCCTTCGGTCATATATATAGCTTAGGCACATCTCAAATGATCCCTTATGCATTAATGTATCTCCATAAATGACAAAATGAATCCAAATCTATAAAAATATCCTCATTGAATGAAGCTTAGACGCTTCTCCGATCCAAACGGTAATAATATTGTCTTATCCATATTTACAATTCCAACATAAATATTATGGAACTTTTGCAACTGAGTCAACCTCTACATGAAGCTACCGCACACACATTGCATCTATCAGCGCATCCACCATCTCGTCTATGCATATCCAATTCTCTAGCCATATATCCATTTGGTGCATGTAGGGAAAGGGTCATCCCTGTATGGCTTCAATCGACTTCCATTGACATACCTAAGCATATATTATCTGCTCTATGTGGCCAGGAACACTGCACCTCGATCAATGATCTCCTTAATAATATATGGTCCTAGATAATGCATCTTGAACTTCCTTGGGTGGCACGCGAACTCGCTGTCATACAACACGACCAAATATTCATCCTTAGAGACCTCATGTTTGATATGTCTATCATGCCATGCCTTATCATGCACCTTCTGTTTGCTGATAGAAGTTTTCAATAAAGTGATCCTCTTCGAGCGCGACCAATTGTGACAACTGTTCCTCCATAATGTATTTCTCTGCCATATTTGTGAATGTTGCAATGCACAAAATGGGAAAAATGAACCCCATGGGCATCACAGCTTCCTGTCTATATGCCGTCCTGAATGATGTCTTTCCTATCATATTCTTGCATGTATTTCTATATGCCCAAAGAATAAAAGGAATTCACACATCTAAATCATTCCTGTTAGCATTGCAAATATTAGTGAGCACATTCTCCAATATCTTATTGAAAGCTTCTACCACACCATTTTCCTGTGGGTGATATTGAGTGATATTCTAATGATGAATCCAAAATTATTCTGTCAAAGATTCAATGGTTTCATTCATTAAGTGTGTACCTTTTATCACTCATAAAAATATTAGGGCATCCAAACTGAGTCAATATGTTTTCAAAAATGAAGTTTGTAGCTGTGTCCACACTACAATCCTTTACCAGCTTAGCTTCAACCCATTTGGTCACATAATTTGTCACAACGATTATGTAACGCGCACAAGTATTCTTTCCTGAAGGGTTAATAGGTCCAAAAAAATCTATGGCCCATTTTTCAAAAGCTTGCAACGCCATCTATGGATGCAAGGGCATCTCATCTCTGTG
Source organism: Pinus albicaulis (assembly GCA_034641835.2). Classification (NCBI taxonomy): domain Eukaryota; kingdom Viridiplantae; phylum Streptophyta; class Pinopsida; order Pinales; family Pinaceae; genus Pinus; species Pinus albicaulis. Next base: position 343,423,960 of record CM076574.1, on the reverse strand, counting down.
TGATAGATTTCTTGTACTCTAGAATACATTGCATGTGCGACAATGTGCACATTCATCATTGTGAAAAGTGGGCTACCATAAAATAGCTCGCAAAATCTTATGCGCGGTTTCTTTTCCTGCATAGTGACCTCCAACAACCCCTCCATGAACTTCAACTAAGATCTATTGTCTCTCAAATTCCAAGACATATATTTGTAAGACTTCATCTGCACCCATCTTTTACAACTGACCCGCAATTATATTAAAGTCAGTTGTGCGCACCACCAACTCTTTCTTTTGTTGCAATGTGTACTCCTCGGGCGCACGTCCAGTAGTCAATAGATGAATGATATCAGGGAAATGATCATCAACCACCTTTATCGCAAATAACTATGCATCAGGTAACCCATCTTATAAGTTATTCAGTTCTTATCCATTATCACTATGCGACAGATAGTCTAGCCCAACATTCAGTCTCTCAGGATTCACAATAACTTCATAGTCATACTCCTAAAATAATAGCAACCAACTACACATCTTCTCCCCCAACACAAGCTTATTGACCAGGTACTTCACAGAAGAGTGGTCAGTAAACATCTTTAAGTTTCCTCCTAATAGATAGTGGCAAAATTTCTGCAATGCATAAACCATTTCCAATACTTCTCTCTCTGTGGTTGCATAATACGCTCCACACTTGATAGCTTTCTACTAAAAAATGAAATAGGGTGATCGATCTCCCCTGCTCCTGGCTGCACTAAGATATCTATGAGTACGATGTAGGAGGCATCAACATGCACATGGAATACCTTTGACCAATTTGGAAAGATCAATATGGGTGGAATGACCATCTTCTCCTTCGGTAATTAAAAACTCTTCTGACATTCTTCATCCCAACAGAATGACACATCCTTCTTGAACAGTTTCTCCATTGGCACAGTGATCAATGCATAACCTTGAATGAACTTCCAATAATATCATTTATGCCCCAAAATTGAGTGCATTTGTTTGACATTCATAGGGGCTTCCAGATTAATAAACACTCTGATATTCGTGGGATCTACTTCAACCCTTGCTTGCAGAATATGACCCAAAAATATCCCAAATGGCACACAAAATATGCATTTCTTCAAATTAAGTGACATCTGGTACTTTCTACAAGTATCCAACATTAACTGCAGACTTGATACATGTTTTTTTAGCAACCAAAAGACAGTCTAATCATCAAAGTAGACTTCTAAGAACTTGTGGATATAGTCCTTGAATGCAGCTATTTCGATGTGCGAGAAGATAGCAAGTGCATTCTTCAGCCCAAATGGCATGATTTTATATTGAAAATATCCCCATTCTATTGCAAAGGTTGTCTTACTCCTACCCTCTACTGCAATCCTAATCTTATGATATCCTGAGAAACCATCTGTAAATGAATAAGCCTCCTGTCCTCCGACATTGTCGAGGAGCTCATCAGAAAATGAGGTAGAAAATGGGCCATGCACATAGGAATCATTTATTTTAAGTAGATCCATGAAAATCCTTATTTCTCCTTTATTCTTATTATACTGTACCACCATAGGATGCACCTAATCAGACTCTTCCACTAGTTCTATAATTCCTGTAACAACCATTTTATCCAACTCTTCTTTATCTTTCTGCTTGTATTTTGGATTCAATCTATATGGGGGCTTCTTCACAAGTCACGCATCAGGTTTCAAGGTGATATTCATGACCCCAACCTCTCCAATTATCCCTTTCAACTCAGATAACTTTGTAGGAAACAGATCCTGATACTCTGTCAGCAACTCAACAACCTTTCGCAATGTATCATTGTCCCAATAATCTCCAATCTTTTCCAAATTTGGTTGCTCTTCAGATCCAATGTTCACTTGTAAAATATTCAGAGTCTTTATGACATCCAAAAACATAATTGAAGGCCCAAAAACTATGCATCATCCCTCAGATTCGGGGATTGTGATATTACTTGGATCTTCTTCAGTTTCTTCCACTGTCATATTTCTGCAATTGACAATATCTCTCATATGTGCATCCCATGCTAGAGAAACACACTCTATCTTTGGTTTGGAAGTATCAAATATGACCTCTTGAATACCTTGCAATTATTTTCCCAAAAAATCAAACCCACTCTCAAATTTGAAGGTAAAAATGAAAATCTCAGTCAGCACAGACCATTCATTGGTTCCTTGGTGCAGATTTTATTCTAGGTGCCAATCGGTAGGAACCTTCCCCAAAGTATGGATGAATATGTGCACCCATTCAGGTCTTGGATCTGTACCCCATACTTCAGTCCATTTGGCCAAGTGTCTAATCAGGTCACCCTTTCCCGAATAGACCTCTTCCATTCTTATAGCTGGGCATTCAAAGCATAGCCTCATCATTCAAGTGCATTCTTCCTAGTTGCCCATGTTTCCTTTGTGAGTCTCTCACAATCATGTTGGAGTAGCATGCAACGCTATATCCAGGGCATGGAATCTCTATCCTTCTAGAAAAGTTCTTTCAAGTTCTCCTAAAAACATATTCACTTTAGTTAAACCATCATAATATGGTAATTTTCATACCTATGATGATATGAAGTGAGGAGATCTGGTCACTCGATTGCAACATAATGTAGATACTTCATGTAACTGATTATGCTAGTTCTCCAACTCTTCATTCGAATCTGAGAAGCAAGAAATATATTTTCCCAGTTAATCCTTCCATCACTTGTTGGATTGATCCAATCATCATCTCATGCAGTCAGCTTATAGATATGGTCAACATCATCGTCAGCACGTGTGGGTTCTATATATCTTGCACCTTCTGCAGGATCTAAGGTAACTACAACTCTGGTTCCATTGTTCTTGAATGCCATACTTTTCCTCTTAAGATTTATGATGCCATCCATATAAATAGCCAAATCTAATCCCAACAGCGCAGGATAAGGATCATTGTCATCTATAATTTGTATGACTTTGAAATGTGAAAGCACCTTAACTCCTTCAATATCGACTACCACATGTGAAAATTTTCCTAATGGGATGATTTTATATTGATTTTCCATATGCAACTAAATAGTAAACCACTCCAACTTAGGCTCGCCCATGAGCTTCCAAATTTTCTTAGGTAATAAATTTGCATCAGACCCTAGATCCAGAATGACCTGATCCATCTCATAGGCACCGAACTGAGCAATCAAGCGCATCTCTCGTTCAGTTCTTCTTTTATTATTTTTATTATAGATCTTGTTGACAACTTTCTACTCCATTTGAGGTTGTTCTTTTTCTGCATATTTATCTATAAATGCTTGAATATTCTCCATTACATTTTGTTGTGAAGTAGTTTAATGCAAGCTTGTAAAAATGGCTTTATTTCTTCATCTACTTCTGCCACATTTGTAGGTCTACCTGATGTTGATGTGCTTGCTTCTGCAAACCCCTTCATTGCTTCTATAAAAGCATATTTTTCATTCTATAAATAAAATCCATCCTTTTTCTCAGGTTCCTTTTGAATCCAAATATCAGCATCCAGCTTCTTTCCTTTATCCTCACCAGTGGCTGCACCGCTTCTAGTGACAACATTCACCCTAGGATCCTCTTCGCGCAGCACTGCCCTGGCCATCTGAATATTCTATGTCGGAGTCTGATTTTTCTTCTCCTACATCTTAGCAATCAAAATAGGACAATATTCAATTACATGATCAAAATTCCTACAGTACATGCATGACTGTCGCGTAGGATTTGGATAGTCGCACGCATAATGACCAGCCTCTCCACAATTGTAGCATATGGCTCATCCCCTCCCTCAACCAGCTGATCCTCGTCCTCTTCCTCATCCTCTTGTCTGGAATCCACCATGCCCATATGGGGATGTTGATGAGGTAGGTTCATCCTGCATTCTGTATAGCTCAGCTTTGTCAATCATCAAATCAAAACTTCGACAGTGATGTTCATCATGTCCCAATGATGAGTAGAATCTACAAAAAAATTTCTTGAGCTTAGGCATATATTTCCAATCCTTGGACAATAATATTTTTCATGCATACCTGTAGACTGACAAATTGTGCACCATATTTGAGGTGTCCCACTCGGCCCAACCATGCTCTTCAACGGGCTTGGTCCTCCAGCCTGCAGATAATCATTGAATACTAGACATTGATATTTATGATGCCCAAACAATTTACATGGTATGCACCATACCTCTCTTGTGTAGATTCTGAATTTCCGAATGCATTGCTTCTAACTGACTCTGAATCTACCGAGTTCCAATCACAGCAGGTACCTGCACAACTTCTAGTGTCATTGCAATTTCTATGGTCTCAACCTACGTAGCAATATTTTTTTGACTTAATGGCTAGCACAGATGAGGTAGCACCATAGAAATAAACCAATCATTGTGTTGGGTATCATTGATAGTGAATCCACCGTCTCTGATAGTGTGCTTCAATCATTGATCTACATCCTAGATAGATTCATTCACTTCCTGGTGAATCTATTTCAACCCCATAACACACTTTGCATATGATTTAGGCTTGTTAAATTATTATTTTAAGGTGTCCTTCAGATCATTCATCATTGCATTAGGGTTTTCTAATACATATTGTTATCACTCCCTCCGTTTCCCAAGGCTGAGAAAGGAGACTGAAGGAGGTAACCTCAAACCAATATTTATATTTGGTAGCTAGCCCTACCAAACAAGAGAGGGTTATCTCAATGTGAATCTCATACTCAATGAGGTTAATGGAAATGAAATGATCTTAGGTTAGATATAAGCTCAGTGAATTAGGTTTTTATTTTGAATTTTGTTGGATAGGAATGTCAATCTAGGAACTAGGTCTAGGTTTTAGGTCTTATTTCAAATGAATAGTTGTAGAGATGAAGATGAGGCCGGGTAGGTATAATTAGAAAAACAGTTATTCTTTCATTGTGGTATAGGGTTTCAAAAGAGAGAGAGATCCAGAATATGCATATTACATAATTCCATTGATCAGAAAAGGTTAGACAAATCTATGAAAAAATTATAAACCAAAGCAGAAAAAACAAGAATTATGTTCATAGACTCATAAGAATTACCATATAGAAGCATAAAACTCATGGGATAGTTGTAACCTTGACATTTGGATCATTTTTCATTTACACATGTCGAGAAAGCGTCCAAGACAAAATCGTCACGCAACACACAGTAGCGTTGCAATTTTCAACAGAAGCGTCACACCACTTGGAGGGAATTTTTAGCTAACTTTTAGGCATCATCCTGTTGATATGAAGATTGAAAAAGCTAGCTATAGATGTTCTCTATCCAAACCAACCTTAAAATGAAAAAATACCTCTTGAAAGGCATTCAAAACTCTATTTTCCAAGCTTATTCTAGAAGTGCCGCCCACAGGGAAAAACAATGGCAGAAGCATGAAAAAGAGGGTTTTGTTTTTTAGTTTTTCTTCAAAACTAAGAGGTGTCCTAGAAAAAAAATACCATATATGGAATGTATAATTCAATATAAATCTAGAAATGTAGAGAAAACCTCATTTGGAGCCTCCGAGGAAAAGTGTCACGTGGTTGCACGATGCTTCTGTACAATCGAAATTGCCAGAATTGCCAAAAATCCAAAATTTTCCAAAACATTTATGCAAAAATTGGGCTAAAAGGTGGATCAATATCTCTCTAACCATAACGTTGTTTTCAAACTTGAGAACCGTAGAAGAGGGAATCCACCCTTTTCTGAAGAAATTCACTTGAATGAAAGGTGAGGGATGTTCATTTACTGGTTTGGAAACATTTGAAACTTGTGAAATGATGAGTTGACACTTCTCGTTACTCCTTTGGATTTATTTTCTAATTTGCTAACTCCCATGATGGTGAAAATGGTGATGACATGACTCCCATGTAGATTTTTATGACATGAAAAAGTTATGGCACCCCAAATGTAATCCTAAACCATAGATGCTTAAATGAAGACTTGAACGAGATGAATGATGATGATCATGAGTGAATGTAGGGAGAAGCGTTGACCTACACAACAATCAAATAGTCTTGAAAGAGTACATTTGATCACTGGTGACTGACAAACACTAACACATATCTTATATATCAGTCCAACACACAGTCTTGAAAAGTAGTGGCTAACTACGTTTTCTTAACATCGTCACTATTAACCTGATGTGCTCTCCATACAACATCAATGAAAAACCAAAATTGCTCTGTATCTTCGTTTCCAATACCTCTGAAAGTGGGGAAATCCATAGATGTGACCATATATGTACCTGGTGGAGGTGGAGTGGATGACTTGTGAGATGAGTGTGGAAGTGGAGTGTATGGGATCTAAACTATTGTCAACACTCACCGATTATTCTGATCTTGTGAGACTTATTCTTCTTTAGAGTGTGCATATTCACTCGAACTACTAGTCTCTCGTTCGTTGTCACTATCAGATCTACCCTTGAGAGGACTGTAAATAAACCCTTCTTCTATATATGTGCGACAAATTATTCCACTACCCATATTCAAGCCTCTTTTGGACATTCACGCAATATGCTCACACAGAAAACCCTTTTCACACAATAGCATCTTAATCCAAAACTTCAAAGAGCATAGGAACTTACCTCTGGGACCCTTGAAAAATATCCCTTCTGCTTTAGGATAATACACATACTGATCAGTGGAAAACTTAGTTACAAATCCTCCTAGAACATGATTGATCCAATTATCTATTGCGCGGGTAATCGTATTGTTGGTCTTTTATAACTGTTGTACCAATTTTGGAGTCCACTGAGTGACTACGTTGTATTTCGCGTAGGTATAAAATTTAGTTAATAGAGACAACCACTCATGCAGATCATTTTCAAAGGAATAAAAGAATATCTCGTGAACTTCTCTATAAATGTATTTCTAAACCCAATCTTCAGCAGATAATTTAGAACTTCGATTCTCTTGGATCGCGAATTCAAGGATATTTTATCTATCCAATATTGTAATTCAATCTGTGTAGGACGCTGATAAATAAATTCTCCCTCAAAATGATATCATTCCCGACAATAGAACCATTTTTTGGCTTGAGGGGTCTTGACCCAGGTTCAGATTTATTTTGCAACAAACAAACCCTCCAACTATTTGCCCTTTCAGCAATGACCTGCTTGTGCAGATCAAAGTCTCACTCGAAGAAGTATGGGGGGGTGTTGGAACCAGGTTTGCGAACCCTGAGGAAAAATTTGATGTGGTGGCCCTAAATATACTTATAACAGAACTTATCACAGATTATAAGGAGAGGTGCACTAAACATACCAACAAACTATCAGATCAATTTCATCACAGATTATTCCAACATCCTATATATATATATATATAATTGTGTGCAATAACAGATACACTTAAGAAGGTCTATTCATCAACAACGTAATTATTCATAAGATACTTCATTCATTCATGCATATGCATTTGGTCATAAACATAAGCAGTTATAACATTATTATCACAGCTCATATTCTGATCTCAAAGAAATTAACACAACAGATTCACAATAATCTGATACATAACACATTTAGTTCACCAATTTTTTTTTTTATATTTATATATCCAACTGTTCTAGTACATTCAGAATTTCCTTATAAATTACCCTTTCGCGCACACAGCAAAGAGGAGCCTTTCTACCCAAAAGCCCAGAATTAAACTAGAATACTTACAAAAAGTTCACAAACATAAGCATAAGATTACTACTACTTGACTCGATCTATCTATTTTTATACTAATATTAGCGCGCGGATAATATGTTCTCAAACCATGGTTTGAGGCCCATAGTTTTCCCTTAAAACCAAATTACATAAATTAGGGACTTTGACCTGCCCCAAAGCCCCTTTGACTCTTCCACACAATGCACAAAACAAAATATATACAAAAACATAACCAAAATTAACCCAAGGTACCCCGCTCCAACAATTTTTTATGTGTTTTCAAGTTAACAATTGGATAGTCTAGCAAAGTTGCAGATGCATTAAGCCTAAGAAATTTGACTATGAAAGAATCTCAAGTGAATATTATGTGATTTGATGCCTTGAAAGACATGTACAAGGAGGATTTTTACTATAAGGATGATCATGTAACATGTGAGGATCCTGTAACTAGAGATAGGAGTCCATGTATGGACTACATACTTCCTATAGGGCTAATATTTAAGGAAACCCGACTATGGATTTATAAATTTTCAATGATAGAGAACTTTATGAAGTAGAAACATAGTGGTAATTTGGTAACAGATTTTGTGGAAAATAACACACTTTCTCAATTTAGTGCATAATTGATGTTAAGAAGTTTGTTCATAGATTCCATATATTCCAACATGATAAGTGAAGAAACCAAAAACAGAAGCTATATAAACCTTTTCCTATTCCTAATAGGAAATGGGATTCACTAATATGATTTTGTACTTGGTCTACTAAAGACTCAAAATGGAAATGATTGCATATTTTTTTTAGTTGATATATTTTATATATGGTGCATTTCATAACATGTACTAAAACAAGTGATGCATCAAACATTTCTAACTTGATTTTCGAAGGATTAATAAGATTGCAATTGGACTTCCTAGGAGTATTGTTTCTAATAGAGACACAAAGTTTCTTGGCCATTTTTGGAGGAATATTTGGAGAACTTGGGACCAAATATTAAATTTAGCTCATATTACCACCCTTGGATAGACAAAAAAACTGAGATGGTTAATAGAACATTCGGTAACATCCTCAGAATCCTAGTGAATGATCATCTCAAATGGTGGTAGAAAGTGCTAGCTCCAATTTTTTTTCCCTACAATGATTCACTAAATAGAAGCATAGTGCTTATCCCATTTCATATTTTCAATGGAGTTCATCTAATGGGTGTTTGTGTTAGGTAAAATTGATTGAGGGAAAGAGTCAAAGTTGACTAAGTTAACAATAGAGGTTTTGGGCCAATGGTTTTTTGGTTTCCCTTGGTTAGATTCCCATGGAATTCATGTAATGGAGCCTTTAAAAGGGTAGGAGGAACTCTGTTGTAATGGTTAGGGGATTTGAGTGGTGAAATAGTACTTGGCTAGCTTGGTCGGGTATTGGCTAAGGTATATAATGGAATTTCCTTAGTTGATTTTTTCCTTGGAGTTGGATGGTAAACATTGTGTTCATTGTATTTATGCTTTGTGTTTGGTTGCTAGTTTAATTTTCCTCTCCATAAACATTGTTTCCCTCTAGTAAAACTTATACATTTAGTATCCGAAGGTGGATGTATCAGAGTTGCATGTTGGATTCAAGGGGATGCCTCTGATGCAAAGGGTTTATTTTTCCTAGTGAAAGATATGAAGAATCGATCCTATGTGTGTATAACCAGTGAATAGAGGAAAAATATTGAAGAAGTCAAGGCACTAACCAAAACCAATGTGGATAATGGGACGTTTGAGCTACATCCATCGGGTCAATTCGGGTGGTCATGAGTGAATGAAATTACAAGAAATAAGATAAATTGGCATATTGACACAAGTAATGCCCTATTCGGTGGTATTGTAGGGGATTAGGTGAAGATAATATCTATCAACTAAGTGGAACCTAAGCCATCAACCATGTGATATAATCCACAAATTAGGACTCTATGATGAAGATTATGCAATCATTTGTGGTAGGATATAGGTATATATTTTGAGGCATTTTCACATGATTTTTTGGTGGAATAAGAAGACATTTCTTGCTTGAATTGTTTAGCGAGTTTGCAACACTATTAACAAAGTGTGTTGCAACCTGAACAATGTTATAGACAGTATGAGATGATGTTGCACCCATCAATTCGAGGAATGGGAATGTTGGTGACAACCATTTGGGTGTGAGCACTACAGTAGGTAGTCAAGTCGAAAATATATATTACAAGGAGTGTATAGAGCAGGTGCGATAAAATGGAAGTTGTGGATGTTGTTGTAACTTCATTGAAATAGTTTACCAAATATAGCATGCATCTGGTCAAAATATGTCACAAGCCTAATCACAAAGCATTTAGTAAAGTGGATTTCAAAATGGCCATGGGGTTTGTTGGTTTCTTTGTCAAGTTGATATTCATACCAATAAAAAACATCATTATGGGATCAGGATAGAATGTCATGCATTGATTTTTGAGATTGGAATATCTAACAACATTGTGAGGCTAAACTAAGATGGAAAAATTGTATTGTATCTTCATATTACAAAGCTAACAAACTATGGAGTATGTAGTTGATTTGGGCACGATTTCAAGTTTTCATAAATGTTATAGAAGTTTTGGGTCTTTCAATTGTTTCTTCATGTTAAGGAGTATTATCAAAGAGTATGTGGTTACTGATTCAGACTTATGTAGGAACGAAATAAAATACAAAAATACACATAAACGTAGAGATGCAATAGAAATAATAGTTCATTTCTCTAATATCACATAATTGAAATATGCTTACAGACAGAATGGAAATAAACTAGCTAGGGTGCTAATAGCTTATCTCTGAGAAGAGATGTGGCAGCTGTAGGCCTCTGAACTGTGTTACAATGAGGATTGAAGGCCTATTGATAATTTAGAAACAATAGAAAACCCTAAACATCCAAAAACCTAACCCTATGAGATGAAACACCAAACTATGGGCCCCGTTGGGGTAAATTGGTACATCAATTTCCTGGGGCCGTATCTTTGGCATACAATCTCCATTTGACGCATATGATACCTCGTTAGAAATATCTATCTGAGGAATAAAAATTCTGATAGAGAGTATGAATTCAAAGACTCATATTTTCACAAAAAAATGTCGTTTAGTGCGTCAAAATGGTTCCAAAAGTTCAGGACTCGAAAAACTACCAAAAATAGTAAATTGTTCTACGATTAAGGAAATTGGAAAATTGAAAGAAAAAATAGTGGGGGTCCAAGTGGAAGAGGTGGGTGGCCACCAATATCCACCTGGATCATTCCTCCCCCCTTAGGAAACAATGGTCCCTTTCGCATTGAGTTCCTCCATGAGATGAGGAAACTTTTGTTGAACTTGGTCCCTTGTGAGCCACTTTCCCTCGTGAAGGAGTTGGATTGATTTGAAAACTCGATATAGTTCGATCCTCTACTTGCAAGTGTTATTGATCTATGTGTCCATGATCTGATAAGTTGTGGCTTGTTCAATGCAGTCTAGGTTTAAATTTGTTGGTGTGAGTTGTTCTGCAATGTTGGATGTGGCTAGTAGAGGAGGAAAGTAGGGCCGAAGGCGGTCTACATTGAACATTGGGTGTAGACCAAGGAATGGTAGAATGTTGAGCTCAAAGAAATTTTCCCCTACAACCTTGGTGATAGTGTATGACCCATATCGGAGTGGGTGAAGCTTACAGTGGGGTCCAACGAGGCGCTCATTATGCAAATGTAGCCACACTTTGTCGCCCACCTAGAAGTTCTGTGGCACCCTATGTTGATCATGTCACTTCTTGTACTTAGCATTGGCTCTGTAAAATATGTCATGAACCTATTAGTGGATGTGATGAATGTGCTCAATGAATTTTGTCTCCTTTCCAGCTTCAGACTGGACATGAGTTGAATCAGCCTGAGTAGTTGAAAATGGCATGGATACATCAATGGGACATAGTGGTTGGAATCCTTAGCCCAACTGAAAGGGGCTATGGTTGGTTGAGTTGGTGAGGGCCCAGTTATAGCTGTGTTGTACATATGGGAGGCTCTCATCCCATGTGTGTTGATGATTTGAGTTGTACATGCGTAGAATGTGTACAATCATCATTTTGACGACCTCTGTTTGGCCATCATTTGGGGGATGGAAAGTTGTGGACTTAGTGAGCTTGGTTTCTAGCATTGACCAGAGGTTGGAACAAAATGTACTGAGGAACCTACTATCCCAATCAGAGATGATATATTTTGGGATCCCAAAGTCTACCCACACTCATTCAAAGAAGAGTTTAGCATTGGCTTATGCCTTGATATTCTTCTTGTAGGCCACCATAATGGCCATCTTCGAAAATCTATCGACGACCACGAAAACAAAGTCATTTCCATGCTTATTAGAAGGAAGGCCCGACATGTAATCCATGGAGTTGGATTCCCAAGGTCATATAGGGTTAGGCACTGGAGTATAGAGGCCTTGCTTATTGATGGTAATTTTTGCAATGGCACAAGTAGTGTAGGATCTAATGTACTTCCTGAAATCCTGTTGAAGGTTTGGCCAATAGAAATACTTTTGTAGTACTGCCACTATTTTATCGATCCCAAAATTCCAAATGACTTGACTGTAGTGCGCATCCCAACTCATATTGGCATGCTCACTTGAAGGAACACAAATGTGTGCTAGGTGACATAGCAATGCATCTTGGAGGTGAGAATTTGGAACTTGGTTACCCTCAAAGAGAATCTTGTATGTGTGGCCGAATTCTAGACTGCTCTTGTAGAAAAGCAGCCAATAAGAATTCTCGTACCCACAAGAATTGAGCATGGTCATTAGTGCCACAATCGGTGGCCGGATGAGGCAATCTACAACATTATTGGTGCTTCCCTTCTTGTACTCAATTTTCAAATGAAATTGTTTCATATATGTGGACCACTTCTGATGGAGATTGTTCTACAAATTCCCTTGTGTCTATATGAACTGTAGGGGTCGATGGTCTGTGTGGATTATTGTTTCCTTCCCCAAACTGTAATGCTTCCATTTTTGACAAACCTTCATAATGGAATACGCCTCTTTGTCATAAGTGGGATGCTTCTAGACTGTGTCAGACAATGTCTCTCTATGATATGCCACTAAATTCCCCTTTTGAGTAAGAATTGTCCCAATAGCATAGTGCGAGGAATTTTTCTCGATGTCAAATGGTTGTTGCAAGTCTGGTAATGTGAGCACTAGGGTAGAGCAGAGGCGATGTTTCAACTCTACGAATGCCTTCCATTGAGATTCATACCAAAAAAAATTTCTTTCACTCCTCCCTTGGTGACTTGACTTAAGGGCCAAGTGATATGAGAGAATCCCAACACGAACATGCAGTAGAAATTAGCAAGATACACAAGGTTGAGGAGATATGTTAAAGTGGTTGGGGCTGGTCAATACCGAATTAGTTGGATCTTGGTTGGATCCACATGCACCCCCTTCTCATCAATAATGTATCCTAGATACTAAACCCAGGTCATTCCAAAAGTGCACTTCTCCAAATTAGCATAAAACTTTTGTTTCCGCAGTGTTTGAAGGACTTGTGAGATGTCGTGGAGGTGCTCTTCCCAAGTCTGGATGAATATCGAGATGTCATCTAAGTACACTACTACAAATGAGTTGGTGAATGTGTTAGCGCTCAAATCTACCTCAGGCTGAAATGAGATAAAACTCAAGGCTACATCAAACCACGCTTAGCCTCGTAGCTAGCCCTACGAGGACAGGAGAGGGCTCTCTCCGTCAATCTCGATAAAATGAGCAATAGGGTGTGAGATGACTTTAAAAGGGAACTGATCTTAGGCTAGTAAAGAGATAGGTATGTTTGATTTTTTATTTTTGGGTTTTCGCTGGAGAAATGGGAAAACGAATTTTGGGTCCAGGGATAAGGTCAGACCTTTGCAGATTTCAAGTTGGGGCGAGGTAGGTGAATGTCTTGATGCTTTTGATTGGATATACGGACAAATTAGACCGACGAGGATCTGAAGAGGGCAAAGAAGAACTTGGATCCTCTCCAAACAGTCGAAAACATATAGAACTAAATGAATTCAAAGGCAGAGCACGGTAAACAATGGATTCAACCTCATCTACTCATTCAATTTAGTTCAGAAGCATATGAAAGGAATGGCATACATTTAACATGGAGAAACTTACAGTAAATAGAGAGAAAACACCATCAAGAACAGAACACCACAAGGATCCCAACAAGTGCCGCAAAACCTCTGATCTTTCCTTAGCCAAAATATGAAAAAATATGTACAATGGTGCCAAAAGTCTCCCAAGAGTCCAACCTCTCCAACCTCTGAAAATGATTGAGAAATTACATCATATAGATCACTCTAACCCCTTCCCCCACCTCTAGGGGTCGAATTCCTCCTTCATGGATCAGTTTCAACAAATTCTAATCATGGAACTACAATCTAGGCAGCTAACAACTTGCCTCTAAAAGAGTGGGAACTGATCCATTTACATGATTTTTACTTTTTTGAGAGTGAATCTTCTAGAATAGATAAAAATAAGCCAAAGTTACATACCAAACATAAATTTACATCATGAAAACCCAAAAATTTCATCCACAAGAAAAACTAGTCCAAACTGGCCGAAAATCTGAGCTGGAAGTTGAAAATTCAGCCAAAAATTTTTAAGTGGGTCGCATGCCTGAGCCAAGTGGGTCGCATAACTTTCAGCCCGATTTTAAAGTACTTCCCGGCATCCAAATTGAGCTCATAATAGCTCGTTGGAAAGCCCTGGATGTTGGCTATCCAACCCAAGTGGAATTTCCCAATTTGGAGCTCATTTGACCCTCCAAAACTTCTTTCTCCCATAAGTACTTCCTGCTGGTGCAAAAGGTGGCAGCAAGGTGGTTTTTATGGTGTTTTTTTAGCTTTTTGACCATCCAGAATCTGATGAAATGCTCCGGCAATGCATGAGGATGCATAACTTATCATGAAAAATCCAAAAATGCAAATATTTCCTTCAGAAAGTGTCCCAAAAAAAAGTGAGCATATGAGTGCGAGACCCGCTTAACTGAAAAACCTGTTTTTAGACCAAAAAATTTCAAAATGACAAAATTTTCTCCGAATTTGCTCAAATTCGGAGTGAAGACCCTCCATCATGTATCTTGCCCAGCCAATGAAGCCTCGGCCAAAATCTGAAGTGGATCAGGCCTTTTCCGCCGTTTTAGTGCTTCGCTCAACCTCCTCTTCAGAATCTTCATTCTCGCTTTGCAAACATGCATGCGAGCCCAATAATGGCCTTTCATGTGACGAAGCATGTCCTTGTTTCTATCATGATCCTATGAATGTACCTACACTGATGAAGAAGGCGAGACCCCTTCCACATCCAGTGGAGATAGTACTCGCGCTGCTGAAATGTGTTTGTCAACTGCATGCTTGGTTGTTTAGAAAATGGCTTAATTTGGTGTTTTTGTTTCAATGCCAAATGTGCCACATATGTCTGAGTGCTGAGGAAAAACCACAGTGATAAAGTACTGTCAAGTGTGGGGACAACCACTGTTTGAGGGGTTTAGGGATATGGTAAATTTGCAAGTGATATGGGAAAATAATGATAGTGAGGATTTTTGGGAATGGGAATAGGTGAAATGACAAAATGTAAATGAAATCTAAGGCATAATATTTGAATATTGTGGCCATCAAAATTTTGCCAATGGAGGGAAGGGATAACAGGTGATAGATTTAGGGTTTTACCACATGGGAACAAAGGAAATGAAGGATGTGAAACAGTGGCATAAAAATGGGACTGTGGTATAATAACAGTGATCTCAGCAGTGAGGGAAATAATATGACAGCAGTGATAAAGCATACACAACAATGGCATAAGAGTGTTTTGATAAATGCAGGTTTTGACACCAATTTCAAATGACCAACATCACTTCTCAAACCCTGTGGAGCGAATTTTGAAATGAATATAGGGTTTATAGATTCTTCTCCCAACACGGCCTCTTTCCCAACATCAAATTCATCACAAGCATGATAAAAATCTACTGAGCAATGTTTAAAACCTGTTTGGAAGCTTTTGGAGTCGATTAGAATCAAATCTGGGCGCAAAAAATGAATTATCTGGGTTCTGATTTAAGTGGGTCGCAACTGTTCAAGTGGGTCGCAACCTTCAAGTGGGTCGCAACTGTTCAAATTTACACTGGCTGAAACTATCAAGTGGGTCGCAACCTTCAAGTGGGTCGCAACCACTCAAGTGGGTCGCATGCCTCTTGCCACATAGTGCATTTTGTAGGAAGATTTTGGAGGCCTTCCCGGTGTCCAAATCGGGCGTGTGATAGCTCGTTGGAAAGCTCTTGGAGTCTACTTTCCAACACAGGTGGAATTATGCAATTTGGATTTCATTTACCCTGTCAAAAATCAAATCTCCCAACACTAGTCAAAATGAGCAGAATGAGGCTGCCTCAAGGCAGAGCGCTGTTGCAGTCAACTTGTGAAGGTCTTCCTCAACTCCAAATTGAGCTCATGATAGCTCATTGGAAAGATATTTTTGTCTAGTTATCCTTTGAATCATCAAGAAAGTCATTCGGCAAACCATTCTAGGAGAAATCTTGATTTTCCCAAGGTCATTTCAGAGGTGCATTCAATTCTCCTGAGACAACGGTATTTTTGACATTTCTCTAAAACCATGATACCTGTGTAAAAAGTGAAGGATTTTTTTCTTCCTTGGAATGTTTTGGACAAAAACCTCTCTCAGTTTTCCAAATTTCATCTTTTATTGCTCTGAAACATCTTTTGAGTGAAACTTATCCCGATGTGTGAAACAAGGAATTTTGTCGAAATGAAGCGAAATGAAGGGGATAAGGGGCTTCTAAATTCTTGGGGAAATTTTTGGAAATAGGGAGGGATGTTAGGAAGTAGGGGAAAGTGGAATCTCAGAGATTGAGTGAGGGGAAGGGGTCCAAAAGGGCAAAACACAAGCCTAGCCTAGAAAATTGCCAAGTTATGGCAAGAAACTAGGGTTTGTGGAAAAATGAGGAATTTTGGGGATCTCAGTGATGGGAAGTGTTTAATAAGGTACATTAAGGATAGGGAAAGGTGTATGAACATCAGGATACAAGTTTTTCTGATGATTTGACCGTCCAAGAGAAATTACCTTCAAAACCCTAGGAGAGGGAAATGGACCTTACCTAGGCACAACTGAAGCATGAACAAGGTGTAAAATGAATCTTTGGAACCTGACATGATGATGACAACCCTCTGAATGATGGCACACTCAGCTGAATGGTGACATGGACCGACATTTGGACAATTTTGAAAAGAGTGAAAACAAACCCTAGACCTAATGCCTAGTGACCAAATTTTGCTTGAAGACTCATTGAAATAACAAAATTTGACCTTGACACCTTAAAATCACTTTGTAAGAGCATGTTTGATCACTGGAGGAAAGCTGCAAAGGCTGACTCTAACATTGGCTCCAATGGGGATGGTAGCTCCTTGGAGGTGCCAAGAACGGCAGATCTTTGGGAGAGCAGACCAGTGCCTTATCCATTGGGCCATGGAATCAAAAACTCAAACTGAAATGCATGACTGAAAACTGATGACTTGACGACACAAATTGAATCTCACTCAACTAAAAACTAACTCGATACTTAAACACAACCGACAAATTGGAAATATGCTCAAAGTAGAGCTTATTCAATACAACCTACTCTAATTGTGCTTTACACCACCCGATCAAGTGTAATGGAACAACCAATGCAACCATGTAAGCATGCTGGCTGCTGTTTGATTTCTTCCCACATGCTTGCTTATGAACAACGAGAAATAACTACTGAAAGGCAACTCCCATGGAAACTTTGAACCAAGTGGACTGCTGATAAACTTGCAAAGCATAAATTGACTGGATAACTGCAAGAATACTGCGAATGGATCTTCATAAACATAGCTCTGGTCCAGATAATCTCCATACCTTGATCTTAAACTTTTCCTCACATCTGCAGTGCTTTTCTTTGGTGATTGCAGCAAGCTATCAAAAGGATCCTTAAATTCATGAAATACCAAACTCCGTTGCTGATTCCAGACAAAACAAAAATCTCCTTCCTCAATCTCCTCATATGAATGGAAATCTTGACATGTGCTATGCAATGAACAATCTGTTAAACAAGACAATGAAGGTGACCTTTGAATAAGATTATCATCAACATTATTTTCGGGCACATGGTTAGCTAATGGAGCAGAATTTTTATAACAAACATCATCCAACACACGAGCAATAGGATCATCAAAAACTTGAGAAGACTGCTGCACTGTATCCCTTGAAACTGTATGACATCCTATTGGCTGTTCCTCTTTTCCTTGAGATATATTACGAATATTCTGCCTTATAAACTGAAATGCCTCGAAACAAAAGGCTATAGAATTTTCCTGCATCATCAAATCATGTATTTCATCTTCCACAACTTCATCTGTAATCTGACCTTCAATTGCATTGGATGGCTGCAAATCTGATGCTACAATCTGCTCAAAAATCTCGTTATCTGTCTCATCCTCAACATTAACACTGAGAGATTGTTGTTTTCCTATGGGCTGCTCATTTGAAGATTTACTATGCAATTTTTTTCTCAAAAACTGAAATGATTCAAAACAAAATGGTACGGAGTCACCTTGTATCATTAAATCATGTGTGCCTACTTCCAAGTCTTCAGCTGCAACTTGAAAATCAATGACTTTTGGGGGCTGCAAGACTGAATATGAGAAGTTTTCGTTGCCCTCAAGACGATCCAGATCAAGACTTGTTGACGTTTGATTTCTGATTGCATGGAAGTTATCTCTAATGAACTGAAACGAATCAAAACAAAAAGGCAAAGATCCTTCACTTACATCAAAATTTTCTGCACTTTCCTCATCATTTCCATAGCTGATATGCATCGGTTGATCACTGTACTCAAGCTGCTGAAAGTGAACTTCCTCCTCGCACAAACTAGCTACTGATTTGTCTGCAAGATTAGCTTCTTTTTGGAGAAAATAATCATCATCATACTGATCAAACTGAGGCAATTCATCATCAAACATACACATCATATCAACAGCTCTCTCTTCTTCACAATGATCTATAAAACAATCACTATGACTACTGGGATCAGAAACAAAATGTTTTGGATCAAAAACTTTTTCTTGAATATCATTTTCATTTTTTGCAGTTATTTTCCGCACCATCTCTTCTACTGCATTTACGAAAAGATCAAGCTTTCCCTCTGAAGGTGTCGATTTCTCTGGATCTATGTTTTTCATCTCTTCTTCCTTCAACCTTGCCCTCCGGATCAGCAAATGAGCCTCTACATTCACTGCCTTGTTCTGCATCTCGTGAAGTGTTGCAATATTCTTTTCTCTCAGCTGAAACTCCATTTCCGGATCAAAGGCACTCGGGTAGTGCAAGAGAGCAGATATAGGAGAAGGTCTTATATCAACTGACATCGAATAATAAACTTGGTTAAATCTAGCAGAAAATTGTTGTACTATCTCCCCTGGAAATCTTTTCAGCTGGTTATACTCCTCTATAATCAACAAAAAGTTCTGTCCGATCATCCACCTATCAAGGAAAAATTTGACAAACTGCTGGAAATCTGTGATGCTCGCATCAGGCAGGGCTTTGAACCAACTCTTCACTTGGCCTTGCAAAGAAATAGAAAAAAGCCTAATACTAACATCTTCATCATCAACTTCAAAAAGATCTAGAAAGGTCTCAACATTCTGTACATGTTGCTCAACGTTGACATTTTTACATTCGCCATCAAATATTGGTAGATATAGGTCATAATTTGCAGGAAAAGCATGGAGAACAGAAGGCAAAACAAGAGGTTTTTACCGATCTGGAATTTTACAAGGTGTAGGGGTATATACAAGAGCTGTGGGATCAATTTTTTTTTCTAGCTCATCACTCTGAAGAAAGTCATTATAATATGTGGGAAAAGTAAGGAGGCCAGGATCAAAGGGAAACTCAGTATTTACACTCTTTGAATAGGTCGAGTGAATATTTTGATCACCTTTCTCATACAACAAACTCTGAAAAACTTTCAAGACAGCTTCAAGACCAACAAAAAAGTAATTTACAAGAAAGCAGACTAGATCTTGAATACCATTCCACTTTAGATACCTGAACTTTGTGTAAGATCCTTCCATTTTATCAGAGAAAGAGTCAGTCCTCCAGACTTTGAATTGGAGTCACCAGGTGAATGATTTCAGCGTTCTTATGTCTGATCATTGTCCACCATCAACCATCAGATCTGAACTCGATACATGTACTGGGGGAATTTGCAAATCAAGGGACACATTCACAAGCTAAACCGGAGATCGACTGAAGCAGCTTTTATCTACTATGCACTCGCAGAGAAATGTGCAGTTCGAAGGCTACCTGGCATGACTTCAGACTCTGTCTATAGCAAATGATAGTAACAAGCAAACCATTTTCTTCCCCAGTATGGTCGCCACTATGTTAGCGCTCAAATCTACCTCAGGCTGAAATGAGATAAAACTCAAGGCTACATCAAACCACGCTTAGCCTCGTAGCTAGCCCTACGAGGACAAGAGAGGTCTCTCTCCGTCAATCTCGATAAAATGAGCAATAGGGTGCGAGATGACTTTAAAAGGGAACTGATCTTAGGCTAGTAAAGAGATAGGTATGTTTGATTTTTGATTTTTGGGTTTTCGCTGGAGAAATGGGAAAACGAATTTTGGGTCCGGGGATAAGGTCAGACCTTTGCAGATTTCAAGTTGGGGCGAGGTAGGTGAATGTCTTGATGCTTTTGATTGGATATACGGAAAAATTAGACCGACGAGGAGCTGAAGAGGGCAAAGAAGAACTTGGATCCTCTCCAAACAGTCGAAAACATATAGAACTAAATGAATTCAAAGGCAGAGCACGGTAAACAATGGATTCAACCTCATCTACTCATTCAATTTAGTTCAGAAGCATATGAAAGGAATGGCATACATTAAACATGAAGAACTTACATTAAAAAGAGAGAAAACACCATCAAGAACAAAACACCACAAGGATCCCAACAAGTGCCGCAAAACCTCTGATCTTTCCTTAGCCAAAATATGAAAAATATGTACAATGGTGCCAAAAGTCTCCCAAGAGTCCAACCTCTCCAACCTCTGAAAATGATTGAGAAATTACATCATATAGAACATCCTAACCCCTTCCCACACCTCTAGGGGTCGAATTCCTCCTTTAGGGATCAGTTTCAACAAATTCTAATCATGGAACTACAATCTAGGCAGCTAACAACTTGCCTCTAAAGGAGTGGGAACTGATCCATTTACATGATTTTTACTTTTTTGAGAGTGAATCTTCTAGAATAGATAAAAATAAGCCAAAATTACATGCCAAACATAAATTTACATCATGAAAACCCAAAAAATTTCATCCACAAGCAAAACTGGTCGAAACTGGCCGAAAATCTGAGCTGGAAGTTGAAAATTCAGCCAAAAATTTAAGTGGGTCGCATGCCTGAGCCAAGTGGGTCGCATAACTTTCAGCCCGATGTTGAAGTACTTCCCGGCATCCAAATTGAGCTCATGATAGCTCGTTGGAAAGCCCTGGATGTTGGCGATCCAACCCAAGTGGAATTTCCCAATTTGGAGCTCATTTGACCCTCCAAAACTTCTTTCTCCCAGAAGTACTTCCTGCTGGTGCAAAAGGTGGTTTTTATGGTGTTTTTTAGCTTTTTGACCATCCAGAATCTGATGAAATGCTCCGGAAATGCCTGAGGATGCATAAATTATCATGAAAAATCCAAAAATGCAAAGATTTCCTTCAGCAAGTGTCCCAAAAAAAAGTGAGCATATGAGTGCGAGACCTGCTTAACTGAAAAACCTGTTTTTAGACCAAAAAATTTCAAAATGACAAAATTTTCTCCGAATTTGCTCAAATTCGGAGTGAAGACCCTCCATCATGTATCTTGCCCAGCCAACGAAGCCTCGGCCAAAATCCGAAGTGGATCAGGCCTCTTCCACCGTTTTAGTGCTTCGCTCAACCTCCTCTTCAGAATCTTCATTCTCGCTTTGCAAACATGCATGCGAGCCCAATAATGGCCTTTCATGTGACGAAGCATGTCTTTGTCTCTGTCCTGAACCTATGAATGTACCTGCACTAAAAAAGAAGGCGAGACCCCTTCCACATCCAGTGGAGATAGTACTCGCGCTGCTGAAATGTGTTTGTCAACTGTATGCTTGGTTGTTTAGAAAATGAGCAATTTGGTGTTTTTGTTTCAATGCCCAAATGTGTCACATATGTAATACAGTGCTATGGGAAAAACCACAGTGATAAAGTACTGTCAAGTGTGGGGACAAGCACTGTTTGAGGGGTTTAGGGATATGGTAAATTTGCAAGTGATATGGGAAAATAATGATAGTGAGGATTTTTGGGAATGGGAATAGGTGAAATGACAAAATGTAAATGAAATCTAAGGCATAATATTTGAATATTGTGGCCATCAAAATTTTGCCAATGGAGGGAAGGGATAACAGGTGATAGATTTAGGGTTCTACCACATGGGAACAAAGGAAATTAAGGATGTGAAACGATCTAACGCCAAAATGGAATCGTGTGGTATAATAACGATGATCTCGGCGGTGAGGGAAATAATATGACGGCGGTGATAAAGCATACACAACAATGGCATAAGAGTGTTTTTGATAAATGCGAAAACATACCACGATTTCAAATGACCAACATCACTTCTCAAACCTGTGGAGTAATTTTTGAAATGAATATAGGGTTTATAGATTCTTCTCCCAACACGGCCTCTTTCCCAACATCAAATTCATCACAAGCATGATAAAAATCTGCGAGCAATGTTTAAAACTTGTTTGGAGAAGCTTGAGGAGTCGATTAGAATCAAATGCGGCGCAAAAAATGGTGCTCCCAGGTTACGATTTAAGTGGTCGCAAGCCATTCCAAGTGGGTCGCAACCTTCAAGTGGGTATGGCTTGTTCCAGAATTTACACTGGCTGAAACTATCAAGTGGGTCGCAACCTTCAAGTGGGTCGCAACCACTCAAGTGGGTCGCATGCCTCTTGCCACATAGTGCGTTTTGTAGGAAGATTGTGGAGGCCTTCCCGGTGTCCAAATTGGGCGTGTGATAGCTCGTTGGAAAGCTCTTGGAGTATAATTTCCAACACAAGTGGAATTATGCAATTTGGATTTCATTTACCCTGTCAAAAATCAAATCTCCCAACACTATTCAAAATGAGCAGAATGAGGCTGCCTCAAGGAAGAGCGCTGTTGCAGTCAACTTTTGAAGGTCTTCCTCAACTCCAAATTGAGCTCATGATAGCTCATTGGAAAGATAGTTTTGTCTAGTTATCCTTTGAATCATCAAGCAAGTCATTCAGCCAGCCATTCTAGGAGAAATCTTGATTTTCCCAAGGTCATTTCAGAGGTGCATTCAATTCTCCTAAGACAACGGTATTTTTGACATTTCTCTAAAAACATGATACCTGTGTAAAACGTGAAGGAGGTTTTTCTTCCTTGGCATGTGGTGGACAAAAACCTCTGTCAGTGTTCCAAATTTCATCTTTTATTACTCTGAAACATCTTTTGAGTGAAACTTATCCCGATGTGTGAAACAAGGAATTTTGTCGAAATGAAGCGAAATGAAGGGGATAAGGGGCTTCTAAATTCTTGGGGAAATTTTGGGAAATAGGGAGGGATGTTAGGAAGTAGGGAAAAGTGGAATCTCAGAGATTGAGTGAGGGGAAGGGGTTCAAAAGGGCAAAACACAGGCCTAGCCTAGAAAATTGCCAAATTATGGCAAGAAACTAGGGTTTGTGGAAAAATGAGGAATTTTGGGGATCTCAGTGATGGGAAGTGTTTAATAAGGTACATTAAGGATAGGGAAAGGTGTATGAACATCAGGATACAAGTTTTTCCGATGATTTGACCGTCCAAGAGAAATTACCTTCAAAACCCTAGGAGAGGGAAATGGACCTTACCTAGGCACAAATGAAGCATGAACGAGGTGTAAAATGACTCTTTGGAACCTGACATGATGATGACAACCCTTTGAATGATGGCACACTCAGCTGAATGGTGACATGGACCGAAATTTGGACAATTTTGAAAAGAGTGAAAAAAAACCCTAGACCTAATGCCTAGTGACCAAATTTTGCTCGAAGACTCATTGAAATAACAAAATTTGACCTTGACACCTTAAAATCACTTTGTAAGAGCATGTTTGATCACTGGAGGAAAGCTGCAAAGGCTGAATCTAACAGAATGGATGGAAGATGTCATTCATCATCCTCATGAAGGATGAAAGAGAATTTGTCAACCCGAAACGCATGAACATCCATTAAAACAAGCCCTCCTTGGCTTTGAAGGTAGTCTTCCATACAATGGAGGGTTCGAATGGTACCTAGTGATACCCAGAGTTGAATTTGATCTTGTTGAAATATTTTCCCCCCTTGAGTTGGTATAGAAGGTCATCAATCCATGGGATCAAGTACCTATTTCAAACAGTGATCTTGTTCAGTGCTCAATAGTTAATACAAAGTCTCCAATTCCCATCCTTCTTCTACACCAACACAATTGGGCTCCCATAGGGTGATGAACTCGGTCAGATGTGACCTTCCTGCAATAGCTCTTGAATTTGCCTCTCGATTTCATCATTCTACATAACAGAGCATTGATATATTGGTCCATTGGGCAGTGGCGCACCTGGGTCAAATCGATGGGGTGCTTGACATGATAGTGCAGAGGCACCCCTGTGGGTGAGCTGAAGATGCCCCGGTACTCCTCCATGATCTTGTCAATTTTTTTTTTACGTGTGGAGGAGCCCTGTCTGGAGGTCATGGCAAAAATATTCTTCTTGCCCTAAGGGTGGATCACTAGGAAAAAAAAATTCCCAGTTTTGGAAATGAGCTTGCTGCATTGTTTTACAGTAACCAAAGAGATAGTGGCAAGCGATGCTACCTCTGGTATCCTATACAACTTATTGCCTAAAGTAACAATAATAGCGTGACGTCAGGAATCACACACAACATATCACTTCCATAAGTATGGTTGGCCTAATAATTCATCACAAGCATCAAGAGGGGAAATGTCACATAATGCCTCATCCATTAAGGGCTTGATGTTGTAGGGAAGGCGGCATTGTTGGTTGACGCGGAGATCCCATCCTTGGTGAAGCCACCCGATGGTGTACGATTGTGGGTGTGTTGTGGTCGGCAAGTGCAACTACTTCATGACCTCTGCTGAAATGAGGTTCTTTTGGCTCTCGTTGTTGACAATGAATTTCAGCAAGGAAACCTTTACACACATCTTGGAGTGGAAGAGGCTCTCCTCCTCCTTTGGACCATTGTGTTCCTCGTCATGAATCCTCATGGTGGCAATGATGGCGTTGGGATCTAAATCTATAATTTTCTTCCCTTTGTAACTACCCTTTTCAAATTCTAATTCAAATTCAGGAGCCTTCAGCTTGGCCCAAAACTCACTTTTGTTTTAAGTGGAGCTCTTATGGAACTCATACCACTTTCCGATGTCCTTCTTTAGGTTCGAGGTGTTTTTATTTTCTTACGGCTTTGGAAAGTTATATTGGACTACCCCACCTTAGCTTTGTCCTTTATTCTATGGTTTGGGGGCACCTCTCCCTTGATTTTGATTCACATATCCAAAGTCTTTATTTTTCTATTTGAACTTATGCTCAATCTTGGCAACATACCGCTATGTTTCACCAAGAGAGGAGACGTCGAGGAATTCCATTTCCTCCTAAATGTATCTATATAGAAAACTGCGGTACTTCAACATCAAATGTTTCTCTGAATCTTTGATACCTAATTTTGTGTGCAGGGTATGGAACAAATTCATCATCTCATGCACATCTTGATCCCTTTACTGCCACATCATAGTCCATTGGATGTACTTATCCTCAATATAGCTCCCCAAAAGATAATATTGTTCCTTGATGGCATCTCAGAAATAATTCCAAGTGGGTGCAGCTAAAAATAGAGATGGTTCCCTCTCGTCCTTTTGCTCATAGTAGGCTTCCCACTAGTCCTTTACATGGGGGTTGGCTTTGAGGAGTGCAAAAGTAATATTTTCCCTATTGGAAAATTCATGAATCGATAAATACCCTTCTAATAGATTCAACTATCTATCTATGACATCTACATATATTTGGCCCTAAAATATGGGAACATCAAAGTTTACTTGTATCTTAAAATGATTTGAACCTCCAGAGTGGCTTTTGGATGCAGATGCGCCATCGGTGGGTAGTAATTGAAGAATATGGGAAAAGTTATCCATCATCGTATTCCTTTGTTTCTTGAGGGCCTCCTCGAGAAATATTTTGATAGGATCTCCCGCTCCCTCACCTTTCTTTTCATCCCCCATAAGTGGTCATCGGGGTTTGCTAGGCTAATCTTGCAAAGGTTCAACCAGATCGAGCCCTAACTCCTTATACCCTGACCTCATTGGGGACATGCAAAGAATGATTGAGAAAGAGCAGACCGCTCTGATACCACTAATCCAGACTTATGTAGGAACACAATAAAAGACAAAAAAAACATAAACAAATATATGCATCATAAATAAGACTTCATTTCAGTAATATCACATAACTTAAATATGCTTACAGACATGATGGAAATAAACTAGCTAGGGTGTTGGTACTTTATCTCTGAGAAGAGATGTGGCAAATACATGCCTCTAAACTGTGTTAAAATGAGGATCGAAGGCCTATTTATTATTGAGAAACAATGGAAAATGCTAAACATCCCAAAACCTAACCCTAGGAGATGAAACACCAAACTATGGGCCCTGTTGGGGTAAATTGGTACATCAATTTCCCAAGGTCGTAACTTTGGCAGAAGATCTCTGATTGACGCACATGATACCTCGTTAGAAAGATATATCTGAGGAATAAAATATCTAATAGAAAATTTTGAAGTTATTTTCCCAAAAAATGTTGTTTGGGGCCTCAAAATGGCTCCAGAAGTTCAGGACTCGAAAACTGCCAAAAATAGTAAATTGTACGACAATTAAGGAAACTGGAAAACTGAAAGAAAAAATGATTGGGGGTCCAAGTGGAATAGGTGGGTGGCCACCAATATCCACCTGGCTCAGTTGTAGCCATGTGAAGACCAAGACATGTAATATTGGTCTTTGTGTATTTTATTGATAGGATTTTTAAAAGCACGGCAAGATGATGGAAGTTGGGACAACAAAAATAATAAAAAAGAAATTATTATAATGGAGTTGAAATTTTATTGTATGTAAATGGTCATATTGTTGTAAGACCCAGTAAGGCATGCATATTTTTGGGAAATTATCAGTAAAGTCTGGTGTTAGACCTAGGTGAGAGGGGGCATGTTGGGTTAACAAATACCATGGGTATAAAATTTGAAGGGGGTAAGGGTTAGAGTGAGAAGGGTTGATTCACTTGGATGGTTTGGATAGATTTGGTCAAGGGAAACCCAAAATCAAGGTTCAAGGGGGTTTTTTAGGTAAACTCGAATTGGGTAAAGAGTCAAAGTTGATTGCGTCAACAATAGTGGTTTTTGGCCCATGTTTTTTTGGTTTGCCATGGTTTTGTGCCCATGGAATTCATGTCATGAAACTTCAAAAGGGTGGGAGGAAATATATTGTAATGGGCCATGGGACATGAATGATGAAGGTTCACTTGGCTGACTTGGTTAGGATTTTTACAAGGGATATAATAGAGTTCCATTAGCTAGGTTTTCCCTTGGAGTTGGGGTTTTCCTAGGGTAACTATTGTGTTCATTGTATTTATGATTTGAGTTTTGTTTTTGGTTCACTTTTCCTCTCCGTAAATATTGTTTATCTTTGGTAAAATTTCTACAATTTATGAGTTGAGACACTTGGGTAAGAAAGATATAAATAGGGCCAATGGAGAAAATTTTGCAACAACCATGCAAGAGTTGCATGAAAAATCCAAACACTAGTTTGAAGTGAACATATGCTAATACAAGAAAAGAGAAAATTTAAAAATGAAGAGGTTATTTTTTAGGTTCGATATTTCGTTATTTTATATTTAATGAAGGAAAGGCTTCCAAAGAGAGTCTAGTACAATAAGTTGAAACTAAAAAACAATGATGCATTGTAACCTCTTGAGAAAAATTTCTTCAAATGCCTATGAGATAGAGCTTCCAAATAAAATTTGAATCTCTCCTATATTCAATATTTTAGACTTGCATCCTAGCATGGGAGAAGAAGAATAAAAAAATTTGCATGAACTTGATGTTGATCATATTATAAATTGGGAATAAAAACTACATAAAAAACAACCAAAGAAATTGAATCAATCATAACTCAGAAGCTGGTAAAGAAAACTAGGGGCAAGGAGTATCTTCAATACTTGTTCAAGTGGAAGTATCATCCAATTGAAGATGCTACATGGATGACGACTTTAAAAATATCCAAGAAAGGTATAAACATTGATGAACTCATGAAAAATAACCCATGAATAATACTTTTGTTCCTTTGTAGTAAGATGCAAGTGTATCACTAGTGATAGACATTTTTCTTGTTTTGTCATAGGTGGGAGTACTTTGGGTTTCATACATGCATGGAGGATTTTATTCAAGTCCATAAGATCCTCCATTGCATGTAATGAGCCAACAAATGAAAAATTTACTTTTTTTAGCACATATGAGCATGTATTTAGGGATATTATAATAAGCTAGGAGTTGGTCTTTATTTCTCTAATAATGGAAGATCTCAATAGATATATTTTTTCTGAGTCATCTTCCTTTGATTTATCAAACACATTATAAGAATATTTTCTTTCAATATGAGGGTTTTTGGAATAAGATAGATTTTGGAGCAATTTTTCTACTGGTCTCTATGTGTAATTTGATGCTCAAGTTATGAACTACACAGTGTGAATTTTTAGATGGAATACAATGCCAACATTTGTAAACATTGTTTATTTTTTCACCATTTACATCAACTTCTATAGGTTCAAACAGGACACAATATTTACTATTGAAAGGATGGGGAATTTATGTGAAACTTGAGAGATGTTGTGGAAAATTTATTGTTGTAAAATAACAAAGATCTATTTTCCTAAAATGTTGTGGTAGATTCAAACTATCTATGAAACAATTTGATTGATTATATTTTCTAAAATGGTAGAGATTAGTTTGGATCTATCACCCTCTTAAATAACAAGCTAAAACTAAAGTCACATAATGAGAGATAACTGTAAAAGCATATCCCATGCATCATTGTATTTATATAATATTCCTTGACTTTTGTATGTATGTTTCCATTCTTGTCACATGTAGTATTGTAGACTAAAGAAAACCTAGTTTTAGGTTTTGAATTCCAACCTTTCTCATTTGTGGTGTTGAGTTAATATTTACAATTTTACTAGAAATTAAGTTTAACAAAGGATTTCTGGGAAGAAACCCATACATCAATGACCTGGAGGAATTGTGGCATATTTCTTTTTGGCAGTTTTAAGAATCTAGGTAGATATAAGAGAATGATGAATGAACACAACATAAAGTTTACTAGCAACCTATGAAGTTGCATAATAACAAGATCAGAATAGAAACACGTTTGAAAAGTTTCATGGTGTATGATTATTGGGATGAGTAGACCATGTCAGATGTTGTAATGATGTTGAAGGAATATGGGTACCAATCCACATCGAGTTCTATAGAAATGAAATATATCAAATAGGTATTCTTCCAGATGAAGACTGATATTTATCCAAATATTAGAGTCCATTAAGAAAAGAACTTAATGCCTCAACCTAAGGTTGAATACAAATATAAGAAGGATATTAACTACGTGCTCATTGTTGATATATTTTTTCCTATGGATGAATATGACTAGATAAAAACCATAGTGCCTCATAATAAGGACACTAATAATAACCTCGAGGGCTAGGTCAATAGGTCGAGGTCCTAACTTTAAAGAAACTTTGTTATTGAGAGGCCACATGTTCATTTTTCTTGACACTTTTGGGGTGAGGTTCCTGGTTGAGATGACAAGAAATGATCCCTTCATGTGGATTTATCTATTACAAATATTTTTTGTATGTAGCAGTCACTGATTTCTAGGGTCCGTGAACCACAGAAACAAAAAAGGACACTAAAATTTATTGGATTCTATTGTAACACCTCCTACAATATCTACCCACTTTAACCGGCTCTCCTAGGTAAACATGATCTTAAGGCTAATATGACATGACTCAACTTCCTATATAACCTTAAGGAAATGGATTCAACAAAACAAGACCTCACTGACTTCCCTCAGGTGCTACAGGACCCTTAAGGGCTAAACCACCCTTCCAGGTGCCCAAACCATGAGTGAACTAAATATTTTTCACTAATTTGAAATCCTAGTTACATGCACAAGACTGCATCCATGCAACTAAAATCCTTCATTCACATGCATAAGTCTGCAAGGGAGTGACTGCGGTCTCAATTTCACAGTTTTGTGCCTACTACCGCGAAAACTATGCCACCCTTCTAGGGATAGAGTCAAGGTCACTGCCCAGAACTTGATAAAACTTTCCAAAACAATTAATGCCAAAAAATACAAAGCCTTCCATACAAAACGTAGATAAGAAATTTACCTAACCATTTCGTACATTCTGTCAAAATCATCATGAACATGTAATCTACATGCCATAATTACATATAATTTGAACATAGGGATCTCACACTTATCTTGGAATCGTCAAGAAGGTCTAATTCCATCTCATAATAGTTTCATTATCATATATTAGGTCATACATTCATTAAAAATTCATTTATTAAGAACAACAAAATGATATCCAGAACTCAAGCTTGTCATATATCCATTATTATAACCAACATATAACCAGAATAATAACAGTATAAGAACAACCATCAAAGCCACATAATAAAAATTACATTTACTCACAAAATACACGAGGAAATGGATCTTATTCACATATGAAAAATCCAACCAAGTCAAGGATTTCCATGTACCACTCGACGACAAATTGGGCTGAACCAAATATCTCTTTCATCCAATCACACCCATGCCATATTCCAAGCATGAATGTAGGATCTAAAGGAATAAATCAAGCAAAAACAAAATTGGGCTTTTAGAGTAAATACCACCTCAAACCTCAACCAATGAATCCACCTCATGGTCGAGCATCACTAACCATCACCTGATCGGTCTCTACCAAAAATTTTCAGGGCTCCAAAGTATTTGTTCCAACCTGGCTCCAGGACTCATAACTCAATCCACAAATTGTCGCAGGTCTTTAGAGAATTTATCCAACCAAGGCTTCCAGGACTAGTATATAAACCCACCAAGGGCTCTATAGATTTTTTCCAACTAAGGCTTCCAAGACTAGTAACTCAACCCAAGATGTTCCTCGGCTTCTAGATCATTTTTCCAACCAAGGATCCAGGAACTAGTGACTCAACCCACAACCATAAGGAACATGAGCACCAATCATGAAATAAATGGGAAAACCCAGAAGACCATGGATATCCAAGAAATGGCAAGGCTAGGAAAAACCACTGTCAATTTAGGAAATCCTCATGCCAATGAAAACTCATAACCAAGAAACCACATGCATGTACATTCATGCCAAAACTAGCAAGAAAATCATATATGCAACCTGATACCTGCAAAGAAATCCAACTAAAGCTTTTGATCTCGTTGTTCCCTTGCACTTTCCTGCTTTCCTCTCCCTTATTTTTCAAGATCTAATGTGCTCCAAGAAAAATCTAAGTGCGCAAGAATGCGAGAGAGAGAGAGAATAGAGACAAAGCTCCAAGTTAAAATGGAAAAACTATAACCAACCAAAAACCAAGAAAAAATCCATGAATTTCTCCTCATAGTACTTTTTATCATTGAGGCCTCTAATTTCTTCATTTTCCTTCATTTTTCCTTCATGCAAATTTGTGACCTTTCATCTCCCTTTTCTCCCATTTTCCATTATTTTCATAAATAAAATGTCAATTAATGTCTCTTTGCCTTTCCAAAGCCTTTTCCAATTTCATTACCCATAATAAACCAAATGAACACCCCACTAAGATGTTTTCCCAACATTCAGCTTGGAATACATGTCCCATGACCTTGGTATTATATTTTTTTTTACATGGAAATTCAACCATGGGTTGCTACATAGCTATCCCCCTTGGGAGAACACCATCCTTGGTTTTTAATGACACTTATGACTAGAAAACCACTAAAAACAAAACATATTTCCCATGGATATTTATAACATAGCTCGTTGCAGTATTTACAATGACATCCCGTTGAAAACATGACACTCATACTGTTTATTGGAGCTTTATAACATAACTCATTAAAATATCTACAATAACAACCACATATGCTTATGCACATTTGCTTCAACCAAATAGTAACCATATTTTCTATGGAGCTTTATCAATCTAGCTTGATATAGTATTTACAATAATATACACATATATGCATATGCACATTTTGTCAACCAACAAATAAAAGGATACGGTTCCTGCACCTCCAACAAGGGAATTTAGAGGCTCACACCTCAACCCTCAAAGTAATACCAAGATTCATCTCCATCCCAATATTTCCAGAATCCACTGCCAAAATCAAAGTCTACATTAAGTTTCCAGTGCTATAATCCTATGCTACTCATTCTCTCAGTGAACAATTATCAGCTCATTGTTCTAGGGCACACTCCCAATGTGGACCTAATTCCATATGGAAATGATAATGACCAAAATCAATGCATTCCCTGGCCTTACCTTATCTTCTACATAGTCCCTCGGGAAATCTGGTCACCCCATTCCATGCAGTCACACAATTTCCAATTTTCGTGGGTATCCCCTTCTCTGCTACACAGTCCCTCGGGTAGCCCCTCCCTTGGCAAGGTTTTCTT
Source organism: Pinus albicaulis (assembly GCA_034641835.2). Classification (NCBI taxonomy): domain Eukaryota; kingdom Viridiplantae; phylum Streptophyta; class Pinopsida; order Pinales; family Pinaceae; genus Pinus; species Pinus albicaulis. Next base: position 343,391,496 of record CM076574.1, on the reverse strand, counting down.
GCATCGTAAGGTCCAAAAACCAAGGGCACTATTGGGTACTAGTTTCCCACAATGGCCCACTCTTGAAGTGATTTACCAACATATTGTTGCATGTTCCAATTCCTTTTCCCTATTGCTGCTAATTCTTGCAATTAGTTCCAACCACCAAAACTAGGCATTTCCATGCTTTCCTCATTGGTATCTCATAAAAAAGGTATGCTTGAAATCCTATTTACTTCCTGTCACAACAATTCAAACTAACATTAAAACTAACTCTTTGACCAAATCATCATGTATAAATATATCGCATTTGGTTAACTCAAAACACAACCAGCATAAATCACATATAACCATCATAAATCAGAGTCATAGATCATATGCATAATAAAACTAAAATAAAATTATGATACTTATCCTTCAATCGGTCCTTTTCTTCTACATTTGTCCTTGTCCTTTCCATACACAAACCAGATCAATTTCCACATCTGAAAATCACCCAATGCTTCTCTTCTCTTCAACCACATACACATACATATAGTGTACATCACACACATACACCCATGCATGGTATGCCACACAACATGTGCATACACCTACACCAGGAGTAAAACACAACACATACACCTACACCAAATGTAAAACACAACACATACACCCACACTCGATGTATAACACAATACATATACATACATAGATTACAACACAAAAAATACACATCACAATACAATGACTACACAATACACATAACATAGTACCACATGTGCACAACAGAGCACGTATGGTGTGTACAAAATACCAAATGTACATATTTCCACCTTCACAATGTGTACACAACACCACATGTACATAGCACCACCTACAAAATGTGTACATAACACCACCCACAACACCATCTGCACAATGTGTGCGCAGGACCACATGCACGAAATGTACACAAAACCACATGCATGACATGTACACAACACCACCTGAAAACAACACCCCATGTACAACATGTACACAACACAACATGCACCCAACACCATATGTAAAATCATGAACACAACACACATGTACATAGTGTTATCAACCCCCCCATATTCCCAAGGCTGAAAGTGGGGTTGAAGGAAGGTAACCACAAACCAAGCTTTAGGTCAGGTAGCTAGCCCTACCTAGACTAGAGAGGGATCTCTCGTTGTCACTTTATAGTCAATGGATTGAATGAATATCTATTGATCTTAGGCTAGGTATGTAAGGTCAGTAAATAGGATTTTTGTTTGATTTTTTAAGTGATGGATAGAAAGGTCGGTGAGAAGGATAGGTCTAGGGTTTTTAGGTCTGAATTTCAAGGTTAATTTGCAGAGAATATGTGAGGCTAGATAGGTAGTTTGAAATCATGCTTAATTGGTCATTGAGTATAGGATGAAGTGATATAAAGTTTGAATGAGAATTGAAATGAATTCATTCATTTAGAATAACATATACATATCATGTAAACCTTATATTAAACAGGACATGAACATACATGATTTATGCTTATAAACTTACAAGATAAACACATGGAAGCATGTATATGAAAGAGGAAAATATATCATTCAACATGAATAGATAAACATATAGAGAAAGAACAAATGATCCAATGCATACCACAATATTCTCAACACAAGTTTTGCAAATTTATCTTTGATTTCATTCCAAAATGTTGTTATAATAGCTACACTACAAAATACGACTATAAAACTAAAAAAAATACTAAAGAGAGTATAATTATAGAAAATATGAACCATGACACCACATCAGGTCGAAATCCCATCCAAAATGCATCATTAATACATGAGATGAGTCATTTCCTACATTCTAGGGAAGTTAGAAACCATTCCCTAAAATTCATATATGAACTAGGAGTATGTGTCCCTTACATTGAATTACATGTTACATCATGTTATGAAGGTAAATCCTCTCTGCAGATAGAGACAATCCCTCTAGCCCTAAAGTGGGTTTAGTAACAAATAGACAAGCTAGAGTGTAGGTTCCTAATTAATGAATGAAACAGATGACGTAGATCCACCTACCTGGAGTCCAACGCTGTTGTTGTGGCTGTTGTAGTGGTAGACTCTCGATTCCTGTATTGGCGGGTCATGATCCTTTCACAGTGATGATTGGATACCTGCACGAAGATCAACAAAAAAGAGTAGCATACGAAACAACAATCTCATTCATAACTACTAACCAGTCAAGGAGGGTTAAGCATATTTCATCAAATAAAATACATCAAAGCAAAATGGGAACCAGACAATAGTCATGCATATGTATTTTTAGAAGAAAGAGTTACAACCAAGCCTTGATGTTGCAGCCTCCTTCAATGGAGTTCAGTCGAAGCACATCTCGATGAATGTTAGGGAATTCGGATGGGATGAAGACACAAGCCTAAGCTCTCTCAATAGGGGTCTCTTTCGTTCTATCTTTTTCTAGAAAAGTGAATAGAAATCTCTTCAACGTTTCTATTATAATATGTTCAGTTCAGCTAGCACATGAATGGAAGATGGCTATATTTATAGAGGGAAAGGAGGAGTTTGGGATCCATACTATGGTGGAAGGGAGGCCTTATCCCTTGGGAGGTTTCCCCAAAAGGTGGAAACAAGAGGCCAAAGGAGGAAGGTCGTGGTTATTCAGTCGAACCACTCCCTATGACTCACCCACGAAGTTGTTATGATGGAAAATTCGCCTCTATTTTTAAAAAAATTTACTTAAAAAGAATGGCATGGGTAGCTAACTGAGACAAAGAGCTAATTGGTATGGGGGCCAGTGTTAATCTTCCTCATCAACATGAGGGCATAACGAGCTACCAGTGCCAAGGCAAAAACAAGTGTTTCTGATGGTCTTTTTAGAAAATTGTCAACAGAAGGAATGTTGTGATCATGACAATGGATGCAATGATGATATTTGCAAGGAATGACACTTTATTTTGGTCACAAAAATGAGCCTCCAATTTTTTGGATGGGGATTGCAGGGAAAGTGACAAAATGTTGTGTAATAGATGCCCCCTAAAGCATGAGGTCCGAGAGAGAGGAAGGGGTGAAATTATTTACGAGAATGTGTTCAAACCAAACACTAATGTCAGAAGACCTGCAACTACAAATACAACTGATATCTTGGATACATAAACATGTGGCATGGGTGCAACCATCCATAATAGAGTACATATATAAGCTAAGATCCAAGGTATGGACGCAACCATCTAGCAGTAAGGATCAACAAATAGAATTAGGTATGGTCGCATCCATCCAATCAAAAGAGTCATGCAATAAGTCATGATAAACCATAATATTCCACAGCCTAGATATTATTAGACAAAACCCAGGGTCTTGCGCTCCATCTCGACTTGAAAAAGTACAAATTCAAGCATGTGAATATGTGAGTTGAATTCAAACATGTAAGAAAATCACCTAATTACCAGCTAATGATGAAAGTTGTAACAGGAATGAGAAAAACCATCAATGATGACAATGGATCTCAAGGTACAATAGGTATAGTCCATTGAATGTGAATAGTGATCTGGCGTCGAACACCCACAAAATCACTCGATCGAAGGCCAATGATGTGGACATGTCATCAAATGTGAATAACCTGCCATTGAGGCATGTAGGCTCCAAGGTACCGGTAGGGAGTCTCTAGAACAACTTCCCGAATAATGAGTTGAAGTCGACAGGAAGTGACCTAGTTGAAGGAGGGCCATAATGTTTCCCACATCATCGACACAAGGCATAGGAGCATGATGAAATTAAATCAGGACCAACAGAGAATCAATAGTAGGTTGAAAACTGCAGAGGCAAAATTATCTTGAACATATCAACGACACAAATCTAGATTTGGCAGTATTTGACATCAAGGGATATGAGGTCATTATTACGTGGAAAATAGTAGATGAGAGGATAAAATAGATTACCCAAACCCATGAAGGAAAAAATGATGAAATGAGATGTCCCCAACCCGACACGAATGCAAACGAGTGTCATGTTCAAGAGCGACATACTACCGACACAACTAAAGAGTGGTTCAATTTTTCCCCGCCATTTCTGGTGAGTACCACAATTATTTTTTTTAAAATGCTTGAAGGGGATAGAATATGGTTGCATTGTAAGTTTTCCCTTCAGCCAAATCCAACCTAGTACATTTTACAGGCCCTAGGAAGGAGGAACTCGAGTGAACATTATGGTGATGATGTCTGATGTCATCAGATTTTAACGAGTCTGACAAAGGAAGAACTCAGTGTCTTTTCATGTTTAGAGAGTTTGAAAAGAAGAATAAAAGAAAACTCCAGCATGTCCCTTTTCATGGATAGACTCTCAGATCCAAAAAGGTAGAAAACAATATCTGAAAGAACCTCTTAGTCGCGATAGGCTAAGGTATTCCTTTTTCGTAAATAATTTATCCCAGCCCGAAAAAGGGGTAAATGTATACTCATTAGATATCATTTCGTAGCCATTTAATGAGTTCAAAATGACAAGAGTATTGACAATATTTTTAGCTTTAGAGAGTCAAAAAAGAGCTGAAAGTTGACTCCTCCTGGAGGAACGAGTGGTATAAAGGGTAGCAATTGGTTCCGGTGATGGTGGAACTGCTCGGAACAAGTAAAGGTTAAGAGGCTGCCTAACAAAACCACTCATTGTAGATGTTCCTCAGGAATGGGTAAAAAAACAAAGTGAAGGCATATTATCGGCCAAGAAGATGGTGATGATGGAATGAGAAAACCAAGGTTGATCTGGAAAAACAAGTTGATAAAAAGGCAATCACGAGAGGTAAAATAAAAATGGTTTCATTCTTACACAAGCTTGAAATCAAGAAACTTTGCTTGAAGTTGGTTTCATTTTTACACAAGCTTAAAACAAAGGTAAACTATGCTTGAAAAGTGGGCATGCCCCCAGCATGGTGACTCAATTCGAGGTATATGCACCCCAAGGTTTAGTGCATTCACCAGAGTAGACTGCTAGTTACTAACAGGTGGATGGAATGAAGGTTCAATTACGAGATCAAGAGAAAGACTCAACTAGGATTTTACGAGATCTAATCAAAGGCTCGAATTGAAAAGGGAACCTATTTCATTTTTTAACGAGGTTGACACAGTAAAAGAACTATCCTCATGAGAACTTGCTTAATTTTTTAAGGAGATTGACACAAGGAAACAAACTGTGCTCCAAAGAGCTTGTTTCATTTTTTAAGGAGCTTGACACAAGAAAATGAACTATCCTCCAAAGAAAACTCATCATGTCGAATAAGAAGTAATGGCTTCCAAGAGGTTCTCATCGGATGGGAGAACAATATCTCAGAAATTAGGACACAATGGCCCCAGCACACGATGCGCAATGGCACTATCACTGAATGTGGGCATGGGGCAGGTAGCCACATAATTAACCTGCGTCGGGGAAGGTACAACCAGTGGATAAAGATACAACAGAGATGATGGTGGGCCAGCTGCCACCTCTAGACCAAAGAAAGAAAGCTAATCAATGGTCACGATCCAACCTTTTTGTGGAAAATAAATCACACGAAAGAGGGAGGAGAAAAGCATGCCCATGGCATAAGCATAGTCACACCCCAAGGGTAAATTAAAATCCAAGGTACCTTGGACCACCATCACGTATATATAGACGGTTTTCCCTCCCAAAGTGATTGGAAATTTCGGAAGGATCCCTAACGGTTGACTGATTCCTCTGTTAAATGCCAACAAATTTTGGGTAACTAGCATAAGCGGTGGAGAAGCAAAAGCTTGCCAAGTAGTTGAAGCCAGAACACTAATAGATGTGCCTTCATCTATAATTGTTCTAGGTATTGCCACATCAAAGACTTGTACCGTGATCTCAAAAGGCACATAAGAAGGAAGGTGATATCCTACAAATCGACTCCAATTAAAGGAAGCCACCAAACTACTTGGAGTGGGTACCATTGAATTGAGATGGTCATCCCTTGGTGTTACCCGAACAAGAGGAGCATCCTCCTAGACCTCCATCATGGGAGTATGAGGAGAAAATTTTTGAACTACAGGGAGGGGATAATATTTCTCCAAGTCCAAGGAATCTGAAGAAACAAGAATAACGTGACAGGTATGAGAGCCACTCTCGATGGAAAAGATCTAATGAATCATAGGTGGGATTAGATCGACCGATTCCACGACCAATGGATGGTCAAGAATGGATTCATGAATTAGAATTTCCGAGGGAATGGGATAGACCAAGGATAACTCTTCACTGATCGTCGAATCAACTAGCGGAGGACTCAAGGAAAGCTTCTGGTAACCAGCCGAAAGGCAGGGTGCAGAAATAGTAGGGTTGTCCAACACTCTCTTGGCTTCATCCATGTACAGAAAAAGGTGAATGGGATGATTCCCTTCACACAACTTACAGGGATTGGAAATATTACCCTGTTTCTTATGAGTCTTATCATGGCTAGTCAGAAATGTACCACCAAAATGACTTCTAGAAGCCAAAGGCAACAACGGATGGTTGTTGGATGATGCTTCGGGTACCTTGGGAATGCCAGTGATCTAGATTTATGCAAGAACACAACATAATACACATATAAATATAAATACAAAGATGAAGTGGAAATAGCACTTCATTTCATTAATATCAAAGAACTGAAATTTTCTTACAGACATAATGGAAATAAACTAGCTAGGGTGCTGGTAGCTTATCTCTGAGAAGAGATGTGGTAGCTACAGACCTATGAACTAAGTTATAATGAGGCTCAAGGGCCTATTTATTATTTAGAAATAATGGAAAACCCTAAACGTCCAAAAACCTAACCCTAGGAAATGAAGCGCCAAAACTATGGGCCTCATTTGGGTAAATTGGTGTTTCAACTTCCCGGGACATAACTTTGGCATACTGTCTTCATTTGACACACATGATAAATTGTTAGAAATATATATCCGAGGAATAAAAATGTTGTTGTTAATATCAATTTTGGAATGGAATCATATTCACCAAAAAAACGATGCCCAAAAAATGTCGTTTAGGGCCTCAAAACGGCTCTGGAAGTTCAGGACCTAAAAAATTGCTAAAAATAGTAAGTTGTGCCGAAACTGAAAAACTGAAAGAGACAATGGTGGGGCCCCAAGTGGAATAAGTGGGTGGCCCCCAATATCCACCTGGATCATTCCTCCCCCCTTAGGAAGCAATGGTCCCCATTGCATTGAGTTCCTCCATGAGATGAGGAAACTTCTGCTGAACTTGGTCCCTGGTGAACCACTTGCCTTGGTGCAGGAGTTGGCCAGCTTTGAAAACCTGATACAGTTGGATCTTTTGTTGGTGATTGTTCTTGATTTTCATTTCCATGATACAATTTTTGGTGGCCTATTCCATGCAGTCTTGGTTTAACTCTTTTGGTGTGAGTTCTTCTACAATGTTATAGGTGTCCAATAGAGGTGGGAAGTAGGGATGAAGGCGGTCTACATTGAATACTGGGTGAAAACCAAGGAATTTGGAATACTGAGCTTAAAGGAATTGTTCCCTATAGCCTTGGTAATGGTGTATGACCCATATCAGAGAGGGCGAAGCTTGGAGTGGGGTCCAGTGAGGTGCTCCTTCTACAAATGTAGCCACACTTTTTCGCCCACCTGGAAGTTCTGTGGCACCCAATGTTGATCATGTCATTGCTAGTACTTAGGATTGGCTATGTCCAATATGTCATGAACCTATTGGAAGATGTGTTGAATGCGCTCAATGAATTTTTTCACTTTTCCAGCTTCAGACTGGACATGAGCCAAATTGGCCTGAGTAGTCACAAATGGCATGGCTACACCAATGGGACATAGTGGCTGGAATCCCAAGCCCACCTGAAAGGGGCTATGGCTGATTGAGCTGTGGAGAACCTGGTTATAACTGTGTTGTACATAGGGGAGGCTCTCATCCCATGTGTGGGGATTCTTTGAATTTTACATGAGCAAAATGTGTACAATCATCCTGTTGATGACCTCTTTCTGGCCATCAGTTTGGGGATGGAAAGCTGTGGAATTGGTGAGCTTGGTTTCCAAAATTGACCAGAGGCTAGACAAAAATGTGTTGAGGAACCTGCTATCGCGATCTGATATGATAATCTGTGGGATCCCAAATTGCACCCACACTCATTCAAAGAAGTGTTTAGCAGTGGATTCTGCTGTGATATTCTTCTTGCAGGCCGCCATAATGGCCATCTTTGAGAATCTATCGATGACCATGAAAACATAGTCATTTCCATGCTTAGTAAAAGGAAGGCTTGACATGTAATCCATGGACATGGATTCCCAAGGTCGACTAGTGGTAGGTAGCAGAGTATAGAGCCCTTGCTTCTTGATGGTTGGTTTGGCAATGGCATAAGTAGTGCAAGATTTGATGTACTTCCCGACATCCTGTCCAAGGTTCAGCCAATAGAAATAATTCTACAGTACTGCCACTGTTTTCTTGACCCCAAAATTCCCATCGACTCGACTGTAGTGTGCTTCCCATATAATCTTGGCATGCTCACTTGAAGGAACATAAAGGTGTCCCAGGTGACATAACAATGCGTCTTGGAGGTGAAATTTTGGAATTTGCATACCCCCCAAGAGTGATTTGTATGTGTGACTGAATTTTGGATTGCTCTTGTAGAGAAGTGGCCAATTAGAAGTCTCGTGTCCACAAGAGTTGAGAACGGTGGTTATGGCCACGATCGGTGGTTGGTTGAGGCAGTTTGCAACATTATTGGTGCTACGCTTCTTGTACTTGATGTTAAAATGAAATTGTCGCAGATACGTGAACCACTTCTGATGGTGATTGTTCTAAAGCTTCCCTTGTGTCTGTATGAACTACATGGGTCTATGGTCTATGTCGATGATTGTCTCCTTCCTCAAAATGTAATGCTTCCATTGTCGACAATCCTGCACAGTGGAATACATTTCTTTGTCATAAGTGGGATACTTTCAAACTATGTCGGACAATGTCTCACTATGATATGCCACTGGATTCCCCTGTTGAGTAAGAATTGCCCCAATAGAATCGTCAGAGGCATCTGTCTCGATCTCAAATGGTTGTTGCAAGTCTGGTTATGCGAGCACTGTGCATAACAGAGTCGATGTTTCATTTCTACGAATGCCTTTTGTTGAGATTCCGACCAAATGAATTTTTCTTTCGCTCCTCCCTTGGTGACTTGACTCAAGGGCCAAGTGATATGAGAGAATCCCAACAAGAACCTACGGTAGAAATTAGTAAGACCTAGAAAGCTACGAAGCTCTATTAGAGTGGTTGGGGCTGGCCAATCCTAAATGACTTGGATCTTGGCTGAATCCACATGCACCCCCATTTCATCAATAATGTATCCCATATATTGAACCTAGGTCATGCCAAAAGTGCGCTTCTCCAAATTGGCACACAAATTGTGCTGCCGTAGTGTTTGGAGGACTTCTTGGATGTGGTGGAGGTGCTCTTCCCAAGTTTGGATGAAGATCAGAATGTCATCCAAGTACACCACTACAAATGAGTTGGTGAATGGATGCAAGATGTGATCCATCAACCTCATGAAGGTTGCAGGAGCATTCTTCAACCTGAAAGGCATGACGAGCCTTTTGAAAAGGCCCTCCTTGGCTTTGAAGGCAGTCTTCCACACATCAGAGGGTTCAACTGGTACCTAGTGATACCCATACTTCAAGTCAATCTTGCTGAAATATTTTTCCCCTTTAAGTTGGTATAGAAGGTCATCAATCCATGGGATCAGGTACATATTCCAGACAGTGATCTTATTTAGCATCTGATAGTCAATACAGAGTCTCCAAGTCCCATCCTTCTTCTATACCAACATGATCAGGCTCCCACAGGGCGATGAACTTGGCCAGATGTAACCTTTCTGGAGAAACTTCTAAATCGGCCTCTTGATTTCATCGTTCTCCATAATAGAGTGCCTATAGATCATTCCATTAGGTAGCGGTGCACCTGGGGTCAGGTCAATGGGGTGTTTGACTTGACAGTGCAGAGGCACCCTTGTGGGTGAGGTGAAGATGTCCCCGTACTTCTCCACAACCTTGTCCATTTGTTTTTGTCGTGTAGAGGAGCCATGTTTGGAGGTCGTGGCCATAGTCTTCTTCTTGCCCTAGGGGTAGATCATCAGGAAAAAAAATTTCTTGGTTTTGGAAATGAGCTTACTGCATTGTTTTGCAGTAACCAAAGAGATGGTGGCAAGCGATGCTACCTTTGGTATCTTGTACAACTTATTTCCCAAAGTAACAATAACATCGCGAGGTTGGGACTCATACACAGCATGTCGCTTCGACAAGTATGGTTGGCCTAATAATATAGTAGAAACATCAATAGGATAAATGTCACACAATACCTCATCCATGAAGGGTTTGATGCTATGGAGAAGGTGGCACTGCTGGCTGACGCGGAGATCCCGTCCTTGGTGAAGCCACTCGATGGTGTATGGTTGTGGGTGCACTGTGGTCGGCAAGCCCAACTGCTTCATGAAATCTGATAAAATGAGGTTCTTTTGGCTCCCATTGTAGACAATGAACTTTAGCGGGGAACCCTTTACCCACATCTGGGAGTGGAAGAGATGCTCTGCCTCCTCTGGATCTTCTGGTTCCTCCTTCTAGATCTTCACAGTGCCGACAGTGGTGTTGGGCTCCGCATCACTAATCTACTTCCCTTTGTCATTCCCCTTGTCAGGATTTGATTCATAGTTGGAGCATGCATCTGATTTAGAAGCCCCCATCTCGGCCACCAGTGACTGCTTGGCCCGACACTCACTTGTGTTGTGAGTGGAGCTCTTATGGAACTCACACCACTTTCCCGTGTCCTTCTTTGGCTTCGCAATGTTGTTATTTTCTTGTGGCTTTGGCAAGTTGTCTTGGGCTGCCATGCCTTGGCTTTGTCCTTTGTTCTGCGATTTGGGGGGATCTAATACCACTAATCTGGATTTATGCAGGAATGAAATAGAATAAAAATATAACCATAAATACAAAGATGCAACAGAAATAACACTTCATTTCATTAATATCAAAGAACTAAAATTTTCTTATAGACAAAATGGAAATAAAATAGCTAGCGCGCTGGTAGCTTATCTCTAAGAAGAGGTGTGGCAGCTACAGGCCTCTAAACTAAGTTACAATGAGGCTCGAGGGCCTATTTATTATTTAGAAACAATGGAAAACCCTAAACTTCCAAAAAACTAACCCTAGGAGATGAAGCGCCAAAATTATGGGCCCCGTATGGGTAAATTGGTGTTTCAACTTCCTGGGGACATAACTTTGGCATACTATCTATGTTTGACGCACATGATACATTGCTAGAAATATATTTTCGAGGACTACAACCATTTTCATGAACATCAATTTTGGAATGGAATCATATTAGCCGAACAAACGATTCCCAAAAAACGTCGTTTAGTGCCTCAAAACGGCTCCGGAAGTTCAGGACCTGAAAAACTGCTAAAAATAGTAAGTTGTGCCAAAAATTAAAAACTGAAAGAGACAATGGTGGGGTCCCAAGTGGAATAGGCAGGTGGCCATGAATATCCACCTGGATCAGCCAGGGAAGTCTCGAAGAAAGTGGTCGCCTTTGCACAACATGCAAGGGAATTTGACTTTCCATGGAAGGTTGGATGGTTTATCAAGGGAAGGTTTCTTAGGCGCAATAGCCATAGAGTTGGCCTCTCTCTTATCAGACTTATTCTTTTTCGTCTTCTTCTTCTTCTTCTTAGCCACCTGGTTACTAGAATCTAGACTGTCACCAGGCGAAGTAGAAGAGGAGGATGAAGAAATAGGCGAAGAAGGGGAGATTTCCACCTTAGAATCATCATGATGTTGTTCAGGTGGAGGAGATGGTTGTACAGAGGGCAGAATACTCGAGACCACAAAGGTAGAGAATAACCACACAAGAAAACCAACAGTTAATCCCGGAAGGGACAACGTTGCCATATAAGGAGCATCAACATTCCCAAAAGCAAGAAAAGGACCAGTATTTCCTTCAGAGGGGATTCCTTAGTTGGTAAACTCTGGAAATTTTTCCATCGGAAACAACCCTAAAAAGAACACACTAAGGAAGATAACTTTAACCAGGAATATTTCGTGGGCAAGTAATATTTTAAGACACTGAAACAAAACTCTATTGTTTCATATTTTAAGAGTCGAGAAATAGGCAAAAGGTGACTCTATCACTTTCAGGTTGAAAACGAGCATGAAAGGACAAGTGCTCGATGACCTCTTAATTTTAAAGGAGTCATGAAAAGATTGAAATGACTACTCAAGTAATCTAGGAAAGAGGGTGTACTAAGTTTCCATGAACTGCCATATACACCTTGGTGATCAAATGAAAGAGAAATGACCAAGGACTTAACATACATGCAGGTAGTCTCCTCGAATGTTGTGTTCAGTGTATCACGGTTATAGGGCGGCAGACTCATCTTCCTATGGATAAAGGATTTGAACCTATCAGGGTCTCCCTTTATATATGCGATGGTACAGGGAGCACAAGTCTGTACTAGCGCCGTCTACTGCCAGATGGTGAAGGAAAGCTACAAGGTTTAACGACACCAAAACACATCACTAGCCTATACCTATAAAATATTTGCATTAGGTTTCAATGCTACCTTAGATTAATTCAATTGATTTTATAATTGATCTTGAATTAGTGTTTCAATTTCAAGGCCTTATCGAATTTCGATCTCAAATTTCCTAAATGCAAACTATATCAAAATGAACACCATTTTCCATTCAATGAGCATTAATTAAGAGAAGGATAGAGATATTTCAAACAATATCAATCAAAGAAATCACACGAATAAATCTGCTAATGCATCTAATACAATCAAGCAAAAAATGAAAAACTCTTTCCTAGTCTATCAGGAACTAGTTATGCAAAATAAATTTTCCTTTTTTCATGCAAACGAAAGAACGCATTTTTTTATATTTTTTTTCAATGAAATGAAGCACACAATGCACTAATTACATGAAAAAACAAAACAAACACTAGTTGGAGGATTGCGAATGTAAAGAGCTAAACTGAATGATTCGATGAAAGCAACACAAACACAAAAATGCACTCAAACCAATGATGCACTCTTCCAAACAAAGAGAAAGCTTTCAAAACAATCTAAGCGAGCAATGTAATATATTCTCGGAGTGGTGGGAAGAAGAATAAAATGAAACTCGAATTGATCATTCAACCAAACAAACATTCAAAGGCTCAAGAAAGACTTCAACACAATTGATCAAAGGATGAGACTGACAAGAATCAAAAGGCTCGACCTCCAATGAGAAGGTTCAGTGAGCTAAGACACCTAGAAACCCTAAGGCCATAAACTGCATTGATATGAAAATGGATGAACAACTAAGAAGAGCAAGCCTATGACAATCAAAACAATCCCAAGAAATAAATTGCAAGTTAGGAAACCAACCCAGAGTCAAGCAAAAGTGACCAAAAACTCAAAAGGTAGGTTAAACCAAACCCTACAGGATTCGGCGTGACTGTAAGGTGGTAATCTGTGCCAAATAGGGATTGGCGCTACTGCAACACAAGCAACATGCACCAATCGGTGCGACTGTTCAATTAAAAAGCGCGCCAAGCCAGATATGTATGGGAGAATGGGAAAATAAATGAAGAGAGGTCAATCTTGACACTCTGGAGCTGAACAAGAAGACTCTAAACAATTAAATAAGTCAGAAAAGATAGACAATAAAGCAAACGATCGAAGTCGACTTGACAAGGGAAAAACGAAAAACTGACACTGATATCCACAATGGAGTCGCCAATTTTTTATGAAGGTAAATCCTTTTTGCGGAAAGAGACGATCCCTCTAGCACTAGAGTGGAAAGATGTTGTCATGGTTGTTGTAGTGGTCGCCTCTCGATTCTTGGCTTGGTAGGTCACTATCCTTTCACAGTGATGCTTGGATACCTGCACGAAGATCAACAAACAAGAGTAGCATATGAAACAACAATCTCATTCATAACTACTAACTAGTCAAGGAGGGTTAAGCATATTGCATCAAAAAAATACATCAACGCGAAATGGGAACCAGACAATAGTCATGCATATGTATTGATAGAAGAAATAGTTACAACCAAGCCTTGATGTTGCAGCCTCCTTCAGTGGGGTTCAGTCGAAGCGTGTCTCGAGGAATGTCAGGGAATTTGGATGGGATGAAGACACAAGCCTAAGCTCTCTCAATAGGGGTATATTTCTTTCTATCTTTTTCTAGAAAAGTGAATAGAAATCTCTTCAGCGTTTCTGCTATAATATGTTCAGTTCAGCTATCACATGAATGGAAGATAGATATATTTATAGATGGAGAGGAGGAGATTGGGATCCCTACTATGGTGGAAGGGAGGCCTTATCCCTTGGGAGGTTTCCCCAAAAGGTGGAAACAAGAGGCCAAAGGAGGAAGGCCGTGGTTATTCATTCGAACCACTCTCTATGACTCACCCATGAAGTTGTCGTGATGGAAACTTCACCTCTATTTTTAAAAAAATTTCCATAAACATAGTGGCGTGGGCAACAAACTGAGACGGAGTGCCAGCTGGCGTGGGGGCCAGTGTTAATCTTCCTCATTGGCATGAGGGAGTAACGGGCTACTAGCGTCAAGGAAAAAACAGGTGTTTCTGATGGTCTGTTCAGGAAATTTTCAACAGAAGGAATGTTGTGCTCATGCCAAGGGATGCAATGATGATATTTGCAAGACATGACACTTTATTTTGGTCACAAAAATGAGCCTCCAATGTTTGGGATGGGGATTGCAAGGACATTGACAAATTTTTGTGTAACACCTCATGATAAGAAGCAAAAAACAAATAAATTACTCTAATGCCAAATAATATGATAGAAAAACCTCTAATTTTTGACATTTTCTGAGCTTGACAAGTGTCTTGAGGAATCCAGTGCAAATGCATAACATTTCTGACAGAAGCGTAATTCAATTTTATAGAAGCGTAACAGACATTTGCAGCTAATTTTGAGGCACTTTTAGGGGTCCAAATCCAATTCTGGAAGAACAATTAAATAGGCCTATGTGTCTATTTTCCAGAACATCTATAATTTTTCAAAATTACCTATGGGAAGGCCTCCAAAAATTCATTCTCCAGAAGCGTAGAAACGCCTCTAAAAAAGTTGTAGAAGCATAGAAAACGAGTGGTTTTTTGGAATTTTCTCCAAATTTAAAGCCTTTCATGAAAAGAGGGTTCCTGATCTGTGATTTACTCATCAAAATGCATCCAACCATATAAATAAATAATCGTATGATGCCCCTAAAATAAGCGTAGCAAAAGTTTTCTATGCTTATGTCAGGAGGAAATTTCTAGATTTGTGCAAAAATCACAAAAAATACCAAAATTATTCGAAACTTCTCAAAATTGGTTTTGTAGCACCTATGAGTGATGGGCTAAACATCCAAGGAAACTTCAGCTAGAAAATCTAAGCTATCCTTCTCTTTAAGCTTCAATTGAGTTTCTTTTAACCTTTTCTTCAGTTGTTTTAGCCTTATTTGTGAAATTGTGTTCCTGGTGCGATAGTGGGTTGCCATGTGTCTTTGGAGGATGTTGTCTCTCTTAGATCTCTTCAAGAGATTCTCAAAATTTTCATTTACCCTTTCCAACCAAATTTCTTTGTATTGCTTTATCTCCATATCTATTAGCTCATCAAATGTCAACTCCTCAGGTGGATGAGATGACAGTGTTTCTAGCTCCAATGCCCTTTTGAGGCTTCTTGTCTTTGGCCTTGTTGGCCGTGTTTCAGTCTCCATGTCCAGAATTTGATAAAAATCTATGATATGATTACAGTTACTTTATCTACCTTTAGGTTTGGCTTAGATTTTATTTGTAACAACTGCTTCACCTTCAATTGAAAATTCTCTTGTTGCAGGAAAGTGATTTGAGAATTAGCAATAGAGAAAATATTCCTCAACTTTGCTATTTCCTCATCCTTCTCCCTAATGATATCCTCAATTAATTTTATCTCAACTTGCTCTGCTACCTCAACCTCCAATGGTGTTGATTCACTATGTTGGTGCAAAGGTGTTTCATCTCTATGCATGAGAGGTTGCTCCTCTATTTCACTTTGTTCAACAATAGTGTCAAGTGTAAGTACACTTTTGATAGATTTGGGTGCAAATACCTATCTCTTTCCCTTCTCATAGGTATGAGTAAACTCAAAAACCCTAGGAGCCTCTGAAATATGATTTTTCATTCTAGAAGATCCAACCTCCATTGGTTGTGTTAACAGTGATGGTGATGATGTGCTATGCGTTATAGGAGGGCTAATGGTGGAAACTGCTGCTATCCTTTCCATGAACATTTCCAAGGTCATGTTGATGGATGAAAGGTGATGCAACACAATGATTTTGACCAAACCATGGTGAAAAATACTTGGGTAATGATATTTTTTTCTTCTCTTAACAATCTTAGTCATTTTGGTCAAACTCCCGTACAAGTAATGTGGTAAATCAAGTGATTTGATAGAGGTGAAATGCATCAACAATCTGATATGGTACCTATACAGCCTGGAAAATGTTCCTTCACATGTGAAATAATTAATTATTAACATCATCAAAGGAGGATATTTGTTACGGAGGGCTCTTAAAGGGAAGAGCTACTCTGGTTCCTCTCTAGCATGAAGTTTGAGAAATTGTTTGTAATCTTCAAGGTTTAAGTCCATGCACTTGAACCACTTCTCTCCATGACTAGGAATACTTGTTGCTAAAGAAATCAGATTTGTTGATAGGTTAACCTTTACACCTGCAATGATTATCTTTCCCATGTTGATATTACAGGAAAATAAGATTGTAAGTTGAAGATGATATCCTTCCTCCATAAGCTTCTTACAGAACCTCAAACATTCAGTCCTCTCAAAACATCTTTTGGCCAAGGGTGAAGCATTGATATCATGCATGGTGAAGGGTTATAATATGAGGTGGCATCCTCCCTTGGATTTTTTCTTCTCACTCTCCATATTTTCTATCAATGAAAGGATGATACCCTAGTGTGTTGGTGGGATGGGTATATGTAGTGTAATTTAGGAAAAACAAAGTATAGGGATGGGGTAGGCTTAGAGGGTGAGATGAAGTGTTTTGGAGCCAAGGAAAAATCTACAAAACCATGATATGAGATAAATCAAGTGAAATGGATGTGAGGAAGGTGGTGAAATGAGGGAAACACAAGAATTTCCCAGTTTATCAATGTGAAACTAGATAGAAATTAGGGTTTGGTGAAATGGCTATTAGGGAGGATATGGATGCTGGGAAATGTGAGTATGATGCATGTGGGAGGTGTATGATAATGTTATATGGGAGGGTTAGGGTTTATTTCATTGGAACCTTTCAATGATATAAAGAGGTGAAATTATAATGGAATATTGGGGTGAGTATGAAAATCAACATTAAACTTGATAACTTGATCCATGTAGGGTATAGGAAGTTAACTTACTATTGTAAGAACCCCAAGAACTGATGCCAACAAGATTTTAGTTAGTTTGAATGGCTTGAGAGCCAAAAAACCCTAATTTTGAACCCTTTCCAGAAGCATAACTATTTCCTCCAGAAGCGTAGCAGAAGTTACAAAAACGTGAAAACTACTTCCAGAATCGTAACAACAAGCTCCAAAAGCATAGAAAATTACTACAAAAGCGTAACACTTGCCTCCAAAAGCATAACAGAAGTTACAAAACCATCACAGAGGGCTCCAGAAGCATAGCAAAGGTAGTAGAAATGTAGAAACTTGTTCCTTGGAGTAATTTATTGCCTTGGTTTCAAAACCTTGACCACTAAGGAGTGAAATGGAGGTACAAGAGGAGCTCTAACACACAACAAAAGAGAATAATGATTTTGAATGAAATTATTTTATCTTCTATAAAATTTGAAATGACCTTTTTTTTGTCCTGTAGTGAAAGAATAACACTTTTTCCTTTTGAAATCCTTTTACATTAAAACACATTTTTAAATAAGACAACTTGTCTTAATTTTTCCTCCTAAGTATGATATCTCCTCTTTAAAATACTTTTGAATGAAATTAGGGATTGTTTTCCTTGTTTAATGAAAAATTAGACTTTTTCAAACGCAAAATAGTGACACCTAGACATCAAACATATATGAGATAGAGTGAATGACCTAAAAATTCTAAATGATTATGAATGAAATGACCTTTAAAGTGATTATGGCCAGGGATGGGATGAGGGAGTAGCATTTCTGACCTAGACTCCTTGAGTGACCATAAATTATTTTTAAATTTTGTTTGAAAGACTAAACTTTTTGACGTATGACAGTAGAAAATTAACCGAAAGAGTATGTTTGATCACTAACATATTGACACTAACACATAACACTATATTTATAACATGCACACCACATCATATGTACACAACACCGCATATACGACATGCAAAAAGCACCATATTTACACAACACTGGATATCAAACATGTGCACAACACCATCTATACATAGCATTGCATAAACAACATGTACACAACACATGCACACAACACTATATGTACACAATACCGCATATGCAATATGCACACAACACTATAGGTACAACATGTACAACAGATACACAATAGTAGTACTGCACATAAAGAGACCACACATTGACTCTATCAAGGAACCTTTCTTCTAGTGTCTATCCACTATGCATGCTTGTTCCAACATGTTGTAGATCGTACTACTTTCATTCCGCTAATGTATCCCTCAACATTACATGTCCATAACATAAACATAGGAACTGTATAAACACATAATATCAATTCATATCCACATGATATTGACCTCATATATCTCTCAGGGCTACTCTTCTGACACGATTCCTCATAAAATGAGGAACCTCTTCATGCCATTCACCTACATAAGCAATCATTCCTCCATGAGACTACTCTATGATGACCATATCAGAAAACAACATACATACATGTATATACAAATATAAAAATTATCATAAAATAATAACGATCCATGATGACCCTGTTATACAATGGCATTATTGCATACATATATACATATATAGACATCACCATAATCATGATCACAACATCACTACCAGATATCATAAGGTCAAGGTTAAGAGAAATCCCTTTATCCGTTCACAACATGCACAACATTGAGAACAATAGTTCCAACTTAGCCAATGCATCTGACACCTCAAATTAATTTGCTTTAACTTTCTTGGTACCTTTCTTATGACTATCATGTCACCGTCCATTTATCAAAATGGACCCAACAAATCCAGCTAGTTGTCATACTCTTGCCTTCAGTTTCCCTTTACTCATGCACAAGGATTCATTTGGGTCTTAATTTACCTATTTGGTTTCTTTCAGCTCTTCCCAAGCTCGTTTAACCTTCCTCTTTCCCCAACCAATTCCCAAGACTCTCAAAACATAAATGGAAAGAACAAGAAATAAACAAGAATAAAACCATGAAAAAACCAATAGAAATACGAGAACATAAACAAAGTGGCATGGCCATGCACTAGAGATAATCAAAAATGAAAATAAACACACAAAAAGTAAAAAAATACCGAAGGCACAAAACTCGCAACAGACACCATCAATCAACCCCATGAATCCCCAATGCCTCCAATAGAAATCTCAACCTAATCCTTCTTCAATATTTCATGGAAATCTCTTTTCCATGCAATTATCTACATCATACTACCATAAACACATAATTAGAAATGCATAAATATAAAAAATAATATACCAGTTATCTTACCTTGTTGTGCCAAGCACATTTCCTTGCAACTGAACATATCCATGCCATATGTTAAGGGAATCCAATTCCCTTGAAAAATCCAGCTATAACCAAAAACCAAAAAGTATACTTATAAAATACATATCCATGAATATACCACATATCTACATAATGTCAAATAAAATCAAGGTTAATAAGACCATGTATTCATGCAAAACACTCATTCATTTGGAATTGCGGTTTCCAAATATAGCCAAATTAATTTTCATCCAATTCCTTTCTCTTACCCTTTTACCTTTCTACATTTGAATCTTATTATATGCTATCACATTACCCAATTGTTAGTTATATAAACATATCAATTGTTACCTTGTCATGTTAATACCAAACATGTTTCCCCGCAAGTGTTCACACATGTCAGTCACATGTTCCAAAGATCAATACAACATATCTATTAATTTTAAAAATCAGCCTTACCAGGAATAACAACCATGTCATAATCAAATCACAATCAACTCACAATGGCGTTAGCCATAATACTACAACTAGCACCCACTTGAAATCAAGTGCATATCAATTGTCTTGGAACATAATGCGTTAGTAAAACCATCTTAAAACAAGATCATTATTCATATAATTTTATAGACACATACTCATACCATGAAATTATTAAAACATTAAAATAATATGTAAAAATAATCCTATTATCTAACCAAATAGACGACATAATCAAACTCATACCTCAATGTGTATCAATGGAGGCTATCACATTTGCACAATCAATTCATATTAGTGCTACACAATATCACAAGTATATCAGCTCATACTTGAACATCATAACCATAACCATCTCCACAATTCAATCTAGGTTAACATGATACATATAGCGTCAATACCTTAAATGCAATGACCATAATAATCATGCATACCACCGCAATGCATATAATAACAAGTTACTATCATTTATGACTATTTGAGGCATATGCATATGATCTCATTGAAAAAATATCATCTATCATGCATGTAACCACAAAATAAATAGAATTACATGCATGTACATATCCACAATGCTTATAAAAATCATTAAATAACATACCTGCATGCTCAACATAAAAATTTGTATGACAATCTACTCTTACCACAAAGTCTAGTGCTGCAACCTCGATCTCATAATATGCATCTCTTTCTCTATCTCAGCCAACACATCAACATAATAACATACCAAAAACATCAAGATGACATAAAATAAATACGATGACTTCACAATGCATGCATAACAAACACATTTAAAAATTACATGCATGCATTACAAACACCTTCTGCCCATCTAGTCCAATAGTTTGAACCATCCTCGGATACCATTTTGTAACACCTCCTCCTATATCTACCCACTTTAACTAACCCTCCTCGGTAAACATGAGATGAGGGATACTATCACATTAATCAACCTCCTAGATAACATTAACGAAATGGATTTGACAAAACAAGACCTTACTAACTTCCCTTAGGTGCTACATGAACACTAAGGGCTAAACCACCATTCCAGCTACCCAAAACCTGAGTTGAATTTATTTTTCACTTATATGATCTCACAATCGCATGAAAAATTCTGCATCATGTGACTCAATGCCTCTATTCACATGCATAATCCCACAAGGGAGTGACTTTAGTCTCAATTTCATAGTTTTGTTCCTGCTACCACAAAATTTGTGCCACCTTTTCAGGGCGAGACTCCAGGACATTGCCTAGAACTTGTTGAAAAATTCTAAAAAAAATAATGCCACGAATACAAAGCCTTCCATACAAAACTTAGACAAGAAATTGACATCACTATGCCTAAACATGACATACATTCCATCAAACACACCATGAACATGTAATCTACATGACATAATTACATATATGAACATAGGGATCTCATATTTATCTGAGAATATTCAAGAAGGTTTTATTCCCTCTCATAATAGTTGCATTATCATCTATTAGGTCATATATTCATTAAAAATTCATTTAATAACCACAACATGATGAAAGCCATAGCTCAAGTCTTTCATAAAACCATGCTTATAACCAACATATAACCATAATAATAACAGTAATAGAACATCCATTAAAGCCACATAATAAAAAGTACATTTACTCATAAAATACAAGAGGAAATATCTCTTATTCACATATGAAAAATAAAACAAATTCTTGGACTTCCACATACCATCTAACCATAGATTGGGTTGAACCAAAAATCTCTTTTAGCCAATCACCCCCGTGCCATATTCCAATCATGAATGTGGGATCTCATGGAATAAACCAAGAAAAACCAAACTAGGGCTTCGAAATGAAAAACCGCCTCAACCCTCAACCAGAGACTCCACCTCATGGTCAGAAATCACTAACCATCACCAAATCAGTCTCTACCAAAGATGTCCAGGGCTCTAGGGCATTTGTTCCAACCCGAATCTGATATTAGTAACTCAAACCACATCTTGTTGCAGGGTTCCAGAGCGTTTTTCCAACCAAGGCTTCTAAGACTAGTAACACAACCCACCAAGGGCTCTAGAGTTTTTTTTCAACCTAGGATTCCAGGACTAGTAACTCAACCTAAGCTTTTCCAAGGCTTACAGAGTATTTGTCCAACAAAGGCTCCAGGAACTAGTAACTCAACTCACATCCATAAGGAACATGAGCACCAATCAGAAAAAAGAAGAAGAAGGAAAACCCACACCACCATGGCTATCTAGGAAATGAAAAGGCTAGGAAAAGCCACTGTCAATCTAGGCAATCCTCCATGCCAATGATAGCTCATAACTAAGAAATCACATGCATGTACAATGCATGCCGAAAATAGTAAGGAAACCATACATGCAAGTTGATACCCAAAAATAAATCTCGTTGAAGTTGTTGACCTTGTTGTTCCCTTGCACTTTCCTGCTTTACTTTTCCTTCTTTCTCCAGATCCAATGTGCTCCAAGAATGCTCCAATAAAACTAGTGTGTGAGAGTGTGAGAGAGAGAATAGAGAGAGAGCTCCAAACTAAATCTGAAAAATGCTACCCAACCAAAATCCAAGTAAAAAGCCATGAAATGACCCTCAGAAGCATTTTTATCATTGAGGCCTCTATTTTCTTCATTTTACTTCAATCTCCTTCTCATGCAAATTTGTGACCTTTCATCTTCCTTTTCTCCTATTTTCCATTATTTTCATAAATAAACTGACAATTTGTGCCTCGTTTCCTTTCAAAGTCCTTTACCAATGTATTTTCCAATTTACTTAGCCATAATAACCAAATGAACACCCCACTATATTGTCTTTCCGAACATTCATCTTGGAATACGTGTCCCATGGCCTTGGTTTTTTTTTTTTTTTTTTACATGGAAATTCAACCAAGGGTTGTTACATCTATGTTGAATTTTGGGACCTTAATGGAGGGTGTGTTCATGATCCTCTTCTCACTTTTTTGAATGATAATGAGTTAGATAAAGTGATAATGACGCCTATTCTTTCACTAAGGGTTCTTGGATTACCACTAAATTTGAATTGCAAAAGCAGAGAATAAGAAGACACTTTTACTACTAATTGGGTTCCCTTTGGCTATAATTTGATGCCATTTGGGTTAAATGATGTTATTATCATTTTTTCACAAATAGTCATAGTAGGCTTAAAGATTATATACCTAAATTTATAGAAGTTTATTTCAATAATTGGGTAGTCTATTAATTATTATAATATCAGATATCCATGTTATAGTTGATGTATGAATGTTGCAAAAAAATACATATATCTTTGAACTTGAAGATGTATGTATTTTGCACATAGTTTTTCATTTTTTTTACAAATAAGGAGTTCTATTAGGCCTAGAAAAAAATTGCGTTGTAATTGAAATTTCTTTCCTTGGGAAATATTAAAATGTTGCATCCACTTTGGGGCATCATACTTACTATTGAAGATCCATCTGCAACATTGTCTTTATTACAGAACCCATGTAGAAATGCTACTGGACCATAAAGTGTGAATCTTTGTTTGATTTGTTGAATGAAACTTTGGCAAGCACTTCCATTTTAGTGTTCCTTTATTGGTCTATATAGTTTCATGTATAGGTATATTCCTCCAACATTTCATTAATCACAATTCTTACACAACTAGAGGAAGGGGGTTTGCATCACCTAGTTTACTTTGAAAGAAAGAAGTTTCCACATGGTAAGTGTATATATATTAAATAAATAGATCAAATTTAGCTGACATGGTATTTAATATATTTCTTGAATGGTTAAGACCATGTGAAATACATTTACGTCAATTGTTATTTTTCAGTTTTCAAGTATTATGACATGTCCATGGCCATGTATATCAATCTAGTTGATTCAAGGAAATGGGTTGTGTCGAGCTTGGTACATGGTCATAGAAATAAGGTGATGACCATACGACACTAGATCACCTATCGTGATTTATGGGATCATTTGTGTGTCGTTACTTCAAAATTTTAGTTCCCAATTATGTTGGAAAGGGAAAACCCTTTGTCGAAATCCTTTGCACACATGGACAAATGGAAGTCCCACCAACTAGTAATAAATATAGTTAGTTTTTCTAACCCATTGGAATTAAATATTCTTTTCACTTGTACTTTTATATGTTTTTGGAATCAACTCTCACTCACAATGAATTTTCATGCACATGCCACAATGGAAAAACCAAACTAAACTATTTGGGAATTTAAACCATCAATCACTCATTTTTACCATTAAATATCATATTAATTGTATATAACTATGGGGAATATAACTAGGTAGGGAGAAGCTTGTATATGGGCCATTGTTTCTACATCCCATGACCCAAAAATAAAGGAATCCATAACATAAGAAATTTTGGATCCATGAGAGGAGGTTAGGGGTGAACGTATGGGAAAAGTGGAGAATAGCAAGTTAGTTGACCATGATTTTTTAAAGGTGACTTGTTTCTTGATTTGTCACCTTATTTATATATGGATTAAGTTGTCTTGGAGAACATGGATATCACCCATGTCTAGAAGTTAAGGTTTGAGTCATGATATGAATCCTCCTTGGCGACTCTCTTGGAGCTTAAACATTTATTAGTAAAGGAGAATTTGTTTAGTGTAGAAAGTTTTAAATCAATTGGGTGCATCATAATTGTGGGTAGATTAGCCTTACCCAATTCATGCCTAGGATATTTGCATGCTTCGAGTTATCCATTAAGGGATAGGATGTCATAGAAGTATTATATGGGGCTAGTAAGAACAACAAGAGGTCGAAGGAGTAGATTTTACATGTAAATCATGATAGCTATAGGATTCTCCTTATCAAATTTGAACCAAATATTTCCTCCAGAAACATCCAAAAGGCACTTGGTCACCTAGATGTTGACATTTCTAGTTAAGGTCATCATGGCATACCACTAGGAAAAATATATGTCATTAAATGAAATGTTTTTGGCATAATTACACATCCACCATGGTTCATAATGCACCACAATAGTGGGTTCCTTTAGTTAACAATGTTGAACCTATGGAGGATTCCTTTTGAACATGGAAAATCACATGAGAAAGTATCCATAGATAAAATTATTGCTAGTGGCATAGGAATATGCACAATTTTTCATCAACTCATTCATTTAGAAGGATCACCAATATAGGCTAACACCTTAGATATATAATTTTTTAACAAACGAAGTGTTCAAGGAAAACTCGCCTTTGTTAGACTTCTACATGAGGTGATATCCCATGATTTGATGAGTGACCCAAATTCTCTAACCTTTGATCAAGAAAATGATTGCCGCATGGTCTCTTCTCTTGGTAATGAAGATTTGGAAGGGTAAATAGTCCAAGGACTCTATTTAATTCAAGGTGTCTATTTTGTATACAAGCCTAACATTACAGGTTGAAAATCACAATCTTAAACTATATAAAAGTGGATTTGAAACTTTCATAAATTGTAAATTAAAGAGTGTGCAAGTTTGGGGTTGGATCCCCACTCATTGAAATAAGAGGAATCAAAGGCTTTCTAATAGGTTAAAACAATCGAAAGTTACAGGATAAGGAAATGTTAGAAAGAAGGATGGCTAAACAACCCATCTCCAATTCAACAAAAATGATTCATTTTTATAGGTCCCCTATGCTTTTCACAAACCACTATGGGGACCCCTTGGAAGTGGTTAATGGATTTTACGAAAACCACACATCAGAATTTGGTGGAAAGTTTTCATGTCTGTTATTTTTTTTCCTCCAATTATAGAGTTATGGTGACCAACGCCTATAGTGTACATTATCAATTCCACATCAGAATTCGACTCTTCATTGTCTCTAGTTATCAAGTAACTCATAATTCCACATTTCTTCCTTGTTCTTTATATCAAATTTTAAACATGGATAAAACCATGAAATCAACTAAAAATCCTAAAATATCTATTGCATCTATTCATATACCCCTTATAGGCAGAGAAGTTGAAGTATACGATTCTCGTTTCCCCTTGGATGTTTTGGAGATTCGACACGAAATTATTGACCATTCAAGTGACTTAGATAATCTTTTTCGAGTCATCCAGTCTAGTCTTTATCATGCAAATTTTCCCACATACCTATAATTTCTCAAAAAAAATTAGTTTGTTAGAGTTCACCCTTGTCCCATAGAGAAATTTTTTTATGTCTTCTTTAGGGGAGAATATTTTTGAGGTAAATTTAGAGCTAATACAAAAAGATTTTAATTCTCCTACACTTAAGAATCCCAAGAAAATTTCAGAGGAATCCTTATTCCTCACTTATAAACATATTTATATAGAGAATAAGGAAGGTTTGTTTAAACTCATCCTGCCACCAAATTCCCAAATACCTCCACCTTTAGTGAAATATCCAACAACCTTTTTTTCTAAAGCTACATATCATGTCTTATTTATATTTTTGTCTCTTTTGGAAGAAGATGATACTGGGATAGTAAGTGAACAATACCTAAGGTTTTTGAGTTTTATGATGAAACCAAATATTTTTTTTGATATCCCTTCGTACCCAGCCAAGTCTATCATTTTTCAATTTCAAAACTATCACATTTATGGTTATTTAAGATATCCCTATGTCTTGGTATATATCTTATTATATGTAAAGCCTGATATGTTTTTCCATTTTGCTCTAAATATGTGGGATTCAAAGAATCAAATGAAATATGTAATTGAATGGACTAGTGTTGGTAGGAAGAAGGGAAATAATGAAGGTTTTTCTTATTACTTGTCAAAATTCATGGCCACCGTATATACTATTTTGAACAAACATCAACCTCTAAGGATTTTTCATAAAGAAAAAGAGTTGTTCCAGCTCAGTGAGGACACTAGAGTGGGGGATTGTTATATTTTTGAAGACCACACTAAGATAAGACTATATCGGGCTGAGGTACCACCATATCATTTGTTAATATTTTTGCCTATAAAGATATTTTATCTTGAATTTATAAAGCAGAGTCTAAATTTTGACCAAGTTAATTTTGTTCCTACATGAAGAGGGTATATTTTTAAGTTAGAAATAATTGTTGGGTCATTCATCATCAATAGCAGACAAGCCCTCCTAACAATTGAAGAAATGATGGAGCTTGGCTTTGATCAATGAGAGAAGTGGAAATATTACCCTCATCATATAATTTCAAATAAAAGAGGGGAAATCATTTATGCACCTTATATTCATCAAAGAAAGCTAGAACTTGAGAAAATGTAAAATCAAGAAAAATGGCCAAGCAGAAAAAATGCAACAAAGAATATATTTTGAAAACCCTATAGTGAGGTAGAAGATATTGAAGAGAAAAACACTTGAACAATTGGATTTTGATATATAATACGCACAGTTGCAAAAGAGAGCAAAGGTTCAAAGAGAAGAAGAAACAGAGGTACAAGTTAAACTAACAGAGGGATCCTCAAATCAACGATGTTTTGAAATGTAGTTGGGAAACCTAGAGTTTTCTACCTCCTCCTCTCTTTCCACTGATTTGGCAACATTCTTAATTGAATAAACTACCTCCACCACAAAATTTTTACAAGGTAATTATAAATAGATTGAAGAAATGAGTCATAAGGTGAGAAGAAACATTGCAACTCAGTTAGTAGCATAAGAAACTCCAACTTATTAAACACGACTATTCTTTGTTATGGATATCGAAAGGAAATAATGAAACTTTTCCTTCTTGCATCCAAATATTTAGTATCTTCCTTCAGAATGTGATTTTAAAACATTATATATATCCATAAATTTAGTTTACATCCCACTTCCTGAAAATAGTAATTTTCATGGACAAGTAGGGGAAATGATCTATAGTTACCTAAGAAAAATCTCTTTGAGGGTAAGTAAAATATAAAAAAATTTGGATAAATTTTCAAATTATCTTAAGCAAGAAAACACAAATTCTAGAGCATTTCTTATTCAAAATGAGTAGTATAAGACGCTAATTGTTAAATTGGGAAAAGATCCAGAAAATGGGGAAGCTATAATTTTTTTTTGCAAAACACAAAATCTAAGGTGCGTTCATTAAGGAATAAGTTGGAAATTCATAGGACTAAGCATGCTTAGACAACTGAACTAGATTAGGTTTAAAAAGAGAAGGAATTTTTTATGAGAGAGTTAGCGGAAAAAAATAAAGAAGCTTTCAATTTGTAGGAACAAGTGCAAAGCTTATGACATTCAATAAAAAGTCATGTTTGCACTATTATGTTCCTGAGTGAGTCAAATGGCCCCTTAGAGAAGCTTACAAAATTTATGGAAGAACTCAAAATTTTAGAGTTTGAACTAAAGAAAATTCAGGAAAACCTAACTCAGGTATTGGAACAACTTAATGTCAAGGAGAGGCATATAAATATAGCAAAAGAAAACAATGACCAATTGACCACCAAGAACAAGGAAACAAAAAGATGAGATCAAGGAGTTAAGAACCAAATTGAAGGAAATATCTCTCTCATTGAAGATGAACAAATTGTTTGGGATGATATCATCCTATAGGTATGTTCTATATGGGAGTACAATCAGATAATTTCTCAATAGAATATTATGATGAAAGGGTCTAAATTA
Organism: Pinus albicaulis; assembly: GCA_034641835.2. Taxonomy (NCBI): domain Eukaryota; kingdom Viridiplantae; phylum Streptophyta; class Pinopsida; order Pinales; family Pinaceae; genus Pinus; species Pinus albicaulis. The sequence continues at coordinate 343,362,819 of CM076574.1, read as the reverse complement.
AGAATTGATGAATGTATGAAACATCTACAGAAAAAAGAAGTGAAGGCTTAAAATATGATCAAATATTTAAATGAAAAAATTTCAACTCAATTAAGGGCATAGATATCACAGACAGGGCTAGAGTAATTATGGAAATCGATAAAATGAATGAGAAAAACCTACTTTGTATTTAGGTTGAGAACATATTAAAGGAGGTTCAGATTTCAATATCTTTGTTTGATTCCAAATTTCACCAGAGGAATAGAGTTTGTCTACCTAGTTGTTGGGCCGAACAAGGAAATTTTATTTCTTGGGAATTATATGAAAAGGAACTAGTGGCTATTAAAATCATAGTAGATACAACACATGAAAAGGCTGCAATTCTAAAGGGAAGAATTGTATTGAATTATTTGCAGAGGGACTTCCAACTTCTTTGGCTGATGAAGACACTATTTGTTGCAAAACTTAATTATACAAAGCTTTCAAATTTGAAATTTGCATTCCAGAAAATGATCCAGTGTAAGCTCCCAAATGAAATATTTTGGAAGAATTGTGAAATATTGATTACTCGTATTGAAGTTGAAGTTCAACTAGAAGAACCAAGCACCAATTTTCAAATTTAATGTTCCCCTAATGATATGACTTCTAAAAAATGAGAAAGTTTCATTTTGTAACAATGTAAAAAAAAAATTAGTTATATATAGTAAAGTAGATATATAAGTTTTGACAGTCACCTTTGTAACTTATTTTGATGTAATATTTAAAATACATGAGAACCATTGGAAAAGGGTTTAGAGTTTTGAAATTTTGGGTACTTTTGCAATGAATTTGGCTTCCTTGGAGAGAATAACAAAAGTCACTAGGTTGATTCCAATATATATTGGTACATTGCAGTATGTGTTGTTTCTCTTATGTGTTTTTCATATTCATTTTCCTTCTTTGAAGCATGTGCATGGTATTTTCATATTTATTTGATCAAGTTACATATTTATTTTATGTATCTTTAATAGTTACAAATAATTCCCATAAGTTATTTTCAAATACATCTTAATAGGCTCTCCACTACTTCAATTGCTAACATAAGGCCAATTTGGGCATAAATATTCATCTCCAAGATTAATTTTTGTTAGACAAGGGAATATATCACCCTGGGCGCATTTTAATAAATTTTTAACATGTTTTAAAAGTCTTGAAACAATTTTATGAATGTCCTAGGCACTAGTTCACTTTCAGCCAGGAATTGTCTCTAGGGTGTCAATATAAGGTATGGTGGGAAACATTCCATCAATATGGTGGGAAAAATTTCACTGATATATACTCTAGGGAGATGTCATTTATCCTATCATGTTCCAATCATCTTCCGACCAATTTTACAATAAGAATGTACAATATTTTTCATTCACTAAACATGGTAAACAAGGGTATGTTTCATCTACTATATGTTTCAATAAATGTAAATTGCATATAAATAATACAATATCCAACTATATTGAAATTAAAATATCGATACCTCGTTCTCCATCCAAATAACAACGTTAGTTCACTTTTTGTTTTGTAACATGTCCTTTTTGAAATGTGTTGAATGACATGCATATTTTTCTTCCTATCAAAATATGGCACATGAACTAGTTAAACTAATTAATATGAAATCATCTACTTTTTTTTTAGGAAATAAAAAAATAAATAGCATTTCACATATTATTAAAACACTTCTAAAAAGTACAAATCAATGCTTGTACAACTTTCCAGCCACTGTGATGCGTAGCACTTTTTTTGCAAGCCTAGCCTTGGAGCCCATGTGCTGAAACATATACTAATTGAATTTAACTACGAAAAAATAAAATATAAAAATTGTTTAAGAAATTTCTATTCTTATGAGAAAATTCAAATACCTGGTACCCTCCTCACTAGACTTCCTTCGTTCATCCAACTTCTCATATGTTTACAAGTTATTTCCATACTTTTAAAATTACATCAACTGGCCTTATTTTGATCCTTTTCTCTGGTGGGATTTTTTATATCTTCTTTGTTTGATTGCACCTAAATATCTTGCAATTCTAAGAAATTTTTAGTTTAACCTTTTTTACATACCATCCTATGCCAAATTCAGTCTGTATGTCATGAATTATTTCTTTTTGCAGTTGCAATGGTATCTTTGAGAATGGAAAATGGAGATTGTATTTGAACCATTGAAGGTATGATTCCTTCAACCTATTCACAATAAATTTCCCAACATCTGATCTATGTATTTCACCTAAAACCATGTTGTATTCTATCCATGTATCATAGCTACCAATGAAAGATTCATAATGTGGCATGGTGAAAGATGATATTTGTGTACCAGGAGTGGATTGGGAATTGGAAGTCTTTGTTTCCTGTTCCAAATTATTAGTGGTTACGCTTAATTATTTTCTCATTGATATTTGCTCGATCTAGGAGTGGTTAGGAAATAAATTTATTCCCTTTAAAGCATTTGATGTGCTTGCAATGTTTAAGTGATTTAAGTGGTTTTAGTTGATCATTTTTCTATGTATCTAACATGAATTTTCAAGTCTACACTGTCAAGTTTGATAAGTTCCTCCATCCCCAATATTGAAGCCAAGGCCTCAATATCCTGGTCAATCCTATGTCCCTAGATATATAAAATATTTTTTTTTATTTAAATTTTTGAATTAAAAAAATAAATAAAGAAAAAATTTAAATAATTATATATCTATAATTTCACAATGTCTAGTACCTCATTCTGTCCATTTTTTTCTCCCTTCTCTTTTCTCAACATTTTGAGGCTAGGCTAGAAAACTTGTCTATGGAGACGAGCCAAGGAAAATAACATGCAAGGAAGGAGATCTGACTACGCGAAGGAAAACATTTCAAGCCAAGGTAAGATATATGTTTTGGATCAGGATCCAGGGTAAAAATTTAGAAAATGTTTATGATAATCAAACCATTATGCGCCAATACATGAATAAATATCATGCAATTAAACCCTAACTTCACCCTTTGTTAATGGAACCAATAATGCCTGACTCTCCAGCTCCAATTTCTAGACTCAATAGAGAGAAAAATAAAAACCTTGTATAAGCTCGATTTGAATCCTTAAGATCCTTTAAAATCCACTAAATATCATCAAAAATCATCGATTTTTTTACCGTATTTGAACTGTCACCACGAATCCAACAAAAAGAAGTAAATATCAAAATTTTCCATCCCCAACATAACGGATGGACTTGGAAGCTCCTGGATCGAGAACCAGGAGGAGAAAGGGAATCATATTTTTTTCTTTCTGGGTCTGCGTCTATCAATAGTGAACAAAAATCCCAAAGGAGAAAGAAAGAGTCTGAATTTTTGTTTAGTTCAATAATTGGTGGGAATTTAATTTCAAAGTTTTGGCCTGTTAGATGATCCAAAATACATAAAATTTAGTTTAATTATTTATAATATAATATTCAATTATTTATAATATTTAAGTAGATTTTGGAGACTTTTTAGAATATGTAATTTTTGTAAAAGATACGGCATCTTTCAAGGTGTCATTTCTTAGGAACCAATTTAGGAAAATATTTAGTAGTGTTTTTATGAGAGAATTAAATGTAAATGGACACTTTTTAGTAAAATAAGAGATCCATAACAAAATTAGGTTAGGACATTAGCTTATTTAAAGCTAATTTCTCTGCTTGTAATATCATTGAGTGATTTTGTGTAAACTCTTGTAGATTCTATGTAATTTGGTTTTCCTTATTAATAAAATTTGTGTGTTTGAGGAAAATTCTGCTATTATTGTGGTATCAGATCTTGGTGATGCAGAAGATATGTGAAGAGGAGATTCCAGCTCTACAGGATTTTGGAAAACTCCACCAAGTGGTTAATTGGGAGTTATCAAGATCATATTGAAGTGATTTCAAGTAAGATTCGCTCATGGGGGGCTTCACTCAATGAACCTGTAACATATCATGTGTGTTCGTGGCATATTAAACAATACCCTTAATCTAACTACGTATTGGAAAATACCTATAAAAATAACATTATTTAACCCCCTACCAATATGAACCCAATACACCTTCTCAATCTAAAAAACCCTTACATTCACAATATATTGTAGGTATCCATTTTTTATTAACATTTATATACCCCTTTATATTTTTTCATTAACTTTGAGTTCCATTTTTTATACCCTCCAATATAAAAACCCTCTACCCCCTATATATCCCCCAATATATTATTTCATTTTTTCCTCACTATATATCCCTCAATATGAACCCACGTGGTGTGGTATTTCTCCCCTAGTGAAACCCACATGGATTCACTCCATGAATCATGTTGTTGCCTACAAAAAACCTTTTAGCTATGCTTCAATAACTCTAAATAATTTGATTGCTTGTTTTGACTTCTCTGGAAGTGCTTGCTAATTTCGTTATAATCCAAGAGTTTTTATTGTGGGTTTTTATCACTCTCCCCAACTTCCTAGGCTGAAAATAGGATTGAAGAAAGGTAACCACAAACCAACTTTTAGCTAGGCAGCTAGCCCTACCTAACCAGAGAGAGCTCTCTCTATGTCACTTTTTAAAATATTCAACTTAAGGCCGAGTACCATATTTTAGGCTAGATATAAGTTAATATGTTTGAAATTTGTTTTATAATTTGTTTGCTAGATAAAATGATGATCAGTTAAAATAAAGCTAATTTCAAGGACTAAACTATAGAGAATAAAATAAGGCAAGGTAGGTAGACTTATTGAGCACAATTAAGTTGTACTTGTGTAAGTGATGATAGGAAAGGTAGGAATCTAAATGACATATAAAATGAATTTATTCTTTAGAAGAAATACACATTTGTGAAAATCCTAATAAACAAAGAATATTATTGATTCCTATTTATAAACTAGTAATATTTTCACACAGATGCTGAAATGAAAGTGAAATAACAAAGAGGAAGACACAATGCTCAAAATAAATACCATATGAATCTCACAATATGTGTTGCAACTTCTTTGAATTCATTAAAAAATGTACAAAAGCTCCACAATAATACACAGTTCTCAAAACTCAAATTATCCAACATGGAATACTTCGTACAGTGAAGTATTTATAGAGATATTATTTTACAACAGATTACATAAATGTTATCTCAACAGATAACGTTTTATTTTCCAAACTAGACTCTAACTGTAACATGGAAATAAAGTTGATTTGATTTGCTGGCATTTCTCTAACCAAAAATGGTTGCTGAAAGGAGATAATTGTGGACTGCGTTGGCTGTTAGTTGATTAATGATCTGGAAGAGGTTGAATTTTCTCCTTTACTATTTACTCCTGAAATTTGTTGAATTCCAACAACAAATTGCATCACCTACGCTAGTGTGGGACCAATAGGTCCAAGCATCACCTACACTAGTGTGGGACCAACAGGTCTTAGAAGCACTTACACTAGTGTGTGCTAAATTTGGTGCAGTCTCTATTTTAATTTTCCCTTTATTAAAGTGGAAAATAAAATGTAACCTTATCTCATAATCAATTGTAATAGTTAATTGAGTGTGATAAACTCATTTAGCTCATGAATTTCGAGTTGAGGGTAGTTTGTGAGGATGCAGAGTAATTCTAGTTGTAATAGAGTTTGAAGTGAATTTGGTGCATTCGTTTAATGCATGAGTAATCAATTAACTCAGTTAGGTGAGTTAAAGTCATTTGAGCTAGTTGTAACTGTTTGTTGCACTAGTGAGAGATCAAGTGAATTAAATATTATTTAATTCAAAATCAGTGATCTAACATGCAAATGACTATTTACTATTATTAGCTACATGCATGCCAGTTCCAGTGGATACCCGGTTGAGACAAAGGTGAAAGGGGTGTTAGCTATCAATTGTAGGATTATTGGGTTGCACCCATGCAACCAAACACACATTGGATTTTCCATGATCCTTGCGCAGTTTAGGAAGGCCAAAAATTCCTAAAGAATTGGGATATCATTCATCAGGAATTGGGAAAGCAAGGCAAGTTGTTTAGAGGCTGAGAATTAGCTAAGTGTTGGTCAGTTTTGTCCAGGACAGTGTGAGACAATTAGCCGTGTGCTGGAAACTCTTGTGAGAAGAGTGCACTGCAATTGTTTCATGTTTCCATACTGAATATACAATAGAATATAGTGGGGTTTTGAGAAGCAATCTTTCCCCGAGAAATTATCTGTGTTGTGGTTTGATTGATTCTTTATTTGCTTCATGTGATTGGCTATTGTGTTTAATTTTTGCAATTTATTTGTAGAAGAGATTCAATATCTATATTTTGTACATTGTTATGTAAGATTGAATCCATGGTATACATATTTTTTGTATAATTTATACATGGTATCATAGCATAGGAAATCACTATAGTGGAGGAGAAGCTTATTTTGTGATTGAATAGAATTCGAATTTACAAAAGAATTTCTTAGTGCTACAGGGGATTCATGATCGAAATTGCTTTCAATGGCTTGAGATTGGAGTATGCACTCAAGGAATCTCAAAATATATTTCTTGGAAAGACAAGATGGAGGCATTATTGTAGGATAATGGATTGAAGGAATTCATTGACAATGATGTTCCCAAACCCACTGTGACAGATGTTGCAAATCTTGATGCATGGAAAAAGAAAGTTTCAAAGGTGAGAAGGATATTATTGGAGGGAGTACGAGACCACATTGTCTCAAGTATCCATGGAAAAAGGACACCATATTCAATGTGGAAAGATTTGACAGATCTATTTCAAAGCAGCTTTGATCATAGAAAATTGGCACTGAAGGATAAAGTCATGAATATCAAAATGGAGAAAGGCGACTCCATGCCAAAATATTTAACAAAGTTTGTCCAATGTCAGGATGAGCTTGAGAGCGTTGGCAATATTTTTGCTGATGATGATTTGGTGAGCCAAGCTCTTATAGGACTTCCCAAGAGTTTTCATAGTTATTAGGACTCTGTCAATGGAAGGGAAAAGCTGCCAGATTGGGAACGAATTTGGTTGGATTTGGTGCAAGAAAAATTCAGGAAAAATACCAGAGATGGATATTCATCTAAGAATGAATTTGAAGAAGATTGTGCTTTGGCTTCCAAGGTGAAGAAGAGGCAAGGAAAGAAATTTCATTCCAAATCTGAGTCTGGTAAAGATGGCAAGAAGCACGACATGTCTAGAGTTAATTGTTTTCACTAGCGCGAGCATGGACATTATGCCACTAATTGTCCACAAAAGAAGAAGAACAAGAAGGCTTCAGTATCTACAGTTGGTGAGGCTTTGGCCTTGCAATTTTATCTTAACTTCTTACTCATTGCATGCATGGTGTCAAGTGCAATGGGATTGGTGTGGTATTTGGATAGTGGTGCTTCCTTTCACATGACGGGAGAAAAAGAACTTTTCGATAGCTTGGAGGAGAAGGACCTCCAGATACATATTGAAATGGGTGATGATAGATGGTACAATGCTACCGGTATTGGTACCCTTACCTTCTAGAGATAGTCAGTTAAACCCTTTCAGTTAGAAGATATAATGCATGTAGTAGCCTTGAAGAAAAATTTAGTCTCAGTTTCAATGTTGGAGGATAGAGGCTATGATGTTGTTTTTAGTGAAGGAAAATCTTTCCTACGACACAAAACAACAGGACAAGCCAAGAATATTGGGATTCGAGTTAAGAATATCTATAAATTTTATGTATATGGTTTTGCAGCATTGATGGGTAAGGAAAACAAAGTGGTGAGTTGGGATGAGGGTGATTTATGGCACAGGAGATTGGGCCATCTACACCACGGAACCTTGAAGGTCATGCAAAAAATTTCTACGGGTCTTCCCAAGGGTACACTTGTGTAGTCAGACACATGCAAGGGATGTACTATGGGGAAGTATGCAAAGGCCACTTTTCATGAGAAGGAGAACCAAGCTTCATAAATCCTTGAGAGAGTTCAATAAAACGTGTGTGGACCATTATTTACTACTTCGACAACAAAGCATACGTACTATGTGATATTTTTTGACGACTTTTCTCGAAATTATTGGATCTACTTCATGCAAAATAAAGATCAGACGTTCTCAAAGTTTCTTGAGTTCAAAGCACTGGTGGAGAAAGACACGGGCAAGCATGTGAAGGCTCTTAGGAGAAAAAATGGTGGTGAGTACATCTCCAATGAATTAAAGAACTTCTGAAAAAAAGAAGTAATTCGGAGAGAATTGATTGTGCCTCATAACCCACATCAGAATGGGGTCGCAGAAAAAAATAACATAAAAATTTTGGGTGCAGCAAGAGCGATGTTGCATTATCAAGGCCTAGCATTGCATCTGTGGGCAGAAGCATGCAACAAAACATTATTTGTGCAAAACCGTTGTACTCATAGGATACCTGCCATGAGTACACCAGAAGAAGCTTTTACTAGTAAGAAACCTGATGTTTCACATTTTAAGATTTTTGACTCATATGTTTATGTGCATGTAACCAAAGACACCAGGAAGAAGCTAGAACCAATAGCTGAGATTGGGATATTTTTGGGGTACACTGAAACTCCCCACAACTATCAGGTGTATTTTCCAAACAATATGATGATCGTTGTGTGATGGGATATAAAATTTTATGAGGAGAAATTCATGCAATTGTCCCTTGAGAGGCAGTTAGATTTGCATGCAAAGGACGAAATATTGGTTCCAAATATTTAACCTCAAGTTTTGGAGTAGCCACATGCGAAGGATCATGGAGTGGAAAAAAACACTCATGCAGATCCATCCACCAGAAATGGTAGAAAGCGCACCACGGAAGCTGATAGATTGAGACTTGATGCAAGAGAGAATGTAGGAGCCCCTACTTCACTGCGCAGATAGATACAGTCTCCTAAATAATTTACTGGATACATGGCTCTTATGAGCAAGTTTATTGTGAGATAACCATTTTCCTTTCAGGAGGCAGTGAAACAACCAATTTGGGTTGATGTTATGGTAGAAGAGTATGACTCCATCATCAAGAATAATGCATGGGAGATTGTCCCAAGACCAGTCGTAAAATAAATGGTTGGATATAGATTGATCTACAAGGTAAAACAAGCTACTGATGGGAGTGTGGAGAAGTACAAGGCCAGATTTGTGGCCTGGGGATTCTCAAAAATTGATGGGATCGACTATGATGAGGCTTTCGCACCAGTCGCGAGATACTATTCCATTAGATCTATCCTTGCACTCTCAGCGTAGATGGGGTGGCACATTCATCAGATGGATGTGAAACTTTCTTTCTCAACGGATTTGTTGAGGAGGAAGTGTACTTAGAGTAGCCAAACTATTTCAAGATCTTTGACAGTTAGTCACATGTGTGTCGACTCAAGATAGCACTGTATGGGATGAAGCAAGAACCTTGTGCTTGGTACACTCGGATTGATAGTTATTTCACTGGGTTGATCTATACCAGATTGTGGTTGATGGTAAGATCTTGATTATTATACCTATGTTGATGATCTAATTTTGACAGGTGATGAGAAACTAATACACTCATGCAAGGAGAATATTGCAAGAGAGTTTTAAATGAAGGACATGGGACTCCTTCACTATTTCCTTGGTTTGGAAATATGGCAGCGGGATGGTGATATTTTTTTTTTCTCAAGGCAAGTATGCCAAAGAGATATTGGGTAAGTTTCACATGCAGAGTTATAAATCCATGGACACTCCTCTTCTAGGAAATTGGAGGAAAGAGGATGCTACTTGTGGAGAAGTAGTGGATGCTACTATCTACAGGAATCTAGTAGGTTCATTGATGTACTTGGTGAACACCAGACCAGACATTTGTTACACAGTTAACCATATGAGTCAATCTATGTTTAAGCTGACCAAGCTCCTTTGGAAGGCAGGGAAGCATGTCTTGAGATATCTCAGGGGCACTACAAAGTATGGATTACGGTATATACGGATAGAGGGAGTGAATATTCAAGGCTTCACAGATCCATATTAGGAAGGCAGTCCATCAGATATAAATAGCACATCAGGAGGGATCTTCAGCATAGGATCGACATCAGTTTCCTGGTACAAAAGGAAGCAGAGATATGTGGCACTAAATTCAGTGCATGCAGAGTACATGGAAGAAATTCAAGCTACATGTGAGGCCATCTGGATGAGAAATATCCTAGTTGGTTTGTTTGGTTCTTAGATGGACCTGAAAATGATACATTGTGATAACCGGAGTTGCATTAAACTCTCGATTAATCCAATGTTTCATGATAGGCCCAAGAAAATAGACATCTGGAACCACCATGTTAGAGATTGTGTTACAAGGCACATAATGTTACTTCAATACATTCCCACAGAATATTAGGATGCATATATTCTGATGAAGGCACTCACTAGGAGAAAATTTGAATACCATAGAGGAAGGATCAGGGTGGCAGATAATCCCTTTCTTTTTGAGAGGGAGTATTAAAGTCCAACAAGAAATTGCAACACCTACACTAGTGTGGGACCAATAGGTCCAAGCAGCACCTACACTAATTTGGTACCAACAGGACTTAGCAGCACCTACACTAGTGTGGGCTAAATTTGGTGCAGTGTCTATTTTAATTTTCCCTTAATTAAAGTGGAAAATAAAATGAAATATTATGCCATAATATCTTGTAATATTTAACTTACTATGATAAACTCAGTTATCTCATGAATTTCAAGTTGAGGGTAGTTGGTGAGGCATGCAGAGTAATTCTAGTTTTAACAAAGTTTGAAGTGCGTTTGGTGCATTATTTTAATGCAGGAGTAATCAGTTAACTCAGTTAGGTGAGTTAAAGTCAGTTGAGCTAGTTGTAACTATTTTTTGCACTAGTGTGGGACCAATAGGTCCAAGTAGCACCTACACTATTGTGGTAACAATAGGACTTAGCAGCACCTACACTAGTGTAGGCTAAATTTGGTGCAGTGTCTATTTTAATTTTCCCTTAATTTAAGTGCACAATTAAATGAAATCTTATCTCATAATCTCTTGTAATAGTTAACTTATTGTGATAAAATCAGTTATCCCATGAATTTTGAGTTGAGGGTAGTTGGTGAGGCATGCAGAGTAATTCTAGTTTTAACAAAGTTTGAAGTGCATTTGGTGCATTATTTTAATGCATGAGTAATCAGTTAACTCAGTTAGGTGAGTTAAAGTCAGTTGACCTAGTTGTAACTATTTTTTGCACTAGTGAGAGATCAAGTGAATTAAATATTATTTAATTCACAATCACTGATCTAACATGAAACTAATGATTTACTGTTATTATTTGCATGCATGTCAATTCCAGTGGAGACCCAGTTGAGAAAAAGGTGAAAGGGATGTTAACTAGTAGTTGTAGGATTATTGGGTTTCACCCATGAAACCAAACACACATTGTATTGCCCATTATCCTTATGCAGTTTAGGAAGGCCAAAATTTTTTAAGGAATTGGGATTGCATTCATCAGGAATTGCGCAGGCAAGGTAGGCTAGATAGAGGTTGAGAATTGGCTAAGTGTTGGTCAATTTTGTCCAGGACAGTGTGAGACAATTAGCTCAGTGATGGAGACTCTTTTGAGAAGAGTACATTGTAATTGTTTCATTTTTCCATGCTGAATATAAAATAGAACATAGTGGGGTTTTGAGAATCAAACTTTCCCTGGGAAATTATCTGTGTTGTGGTTTGATTGATTCTTTCTATAATATTCCTAATTAGCTTTCAACTAGTTGGAATATTAATTTTTGATTTTGTCATTTAGATATATGAATAAGAGGGTAGGGATACCCATAAATCTCCTTAGTAGGAATAAAACCACTCCTAATGTGGATGAGAATCATCATATTAGCTGGATAAAGCATCCTCATATGTGAATAGGGGCTAAAGCATGTGGACAAGGTCACAGTTGACCAAATCAACAACATTGTCATGGAGGGAGTGGAGCATTAAAGAGGACAATGCAATTATGATGGAGGAGTGTATGCATGAGAGTAGCACCTTTAATGAGTGGGACCCAGGGTGAGGAAACTCACCAGTCATAAAAGGAATAGGATGACATCCATATAAGGCATTTTGGTTATTGATATTGTATTGGTCCTGTATGACTATTTGCACACTTCAACTATTTAGCGAAGTTTGTTGTGCTGTTTAGCACAAGGGTGTTCCCGAGTGGGAATCCCACCCTCATCCTTGGGGGACTTCGAGTGCCTAGTTAGGAAAGTTATATTGAGCATCATTTCCACCATCCAGCATCAGGGCAAGCTTCAACCATCATCCACAACACAATCTCTTCCAGAATTGTGTTGTTTTGTAGGGCAGTAGCAGTGGAAGAGGACTAGATGCAGTTTCCTAGCTTGTTTTCCATTGGAGGGATCAACCCTTCATCCAGGAGGCTAGAAAGGGAGGTCCTTGAGTATCATTTTGATATATGGTAGCAGGCCAAGTATCTACCATCATCTATAACGCAGTTCCCTTCAAGAATTGCATTATTTCAGTGAGCAACAACAGTGGAGGGTTTAGTGCCCTAGTTGAGGAGTTTGATTTCTAGAGAGGGGATCAGCCCTTCATCCAAAAGAGTTACTAGAGGATTTCCATATATTTCTATATAGGTTCAGCCACCTCCTATTAGCTATCCAGTTGTCATGATTATTTAGCCCTAGGGTTACATTTCACCATTCTAGTATTTTGTGTAATTCCAGAAACCCTTTCCGGGTTGTCTGGGAAATGTGTTTGGGAGACTATATCTCCATTCCCAACATTCTTGGAGCATTGTATCTGTAGAAATATATATTTATATTTTCTAGATGCAGTTATTCCCTCACATATTTTACAGTCATCGCATTTCGACATTCTATGTATTAGCACTGTTTCATATTTTGATGTAGTGGATCATGGGAGGCTTGTTTGCCTAGCTTAAGTGATCCTTTCCTCAAGAATTTGTACTTATTTTCTGCTAATAAACATAATGGAATGGCTCCATTATTGTCTCATGTTTTTTATTTATTGATATTCACTATTATTTCTAGTTTTATGTTCCATATTCCTGTCTTTTCCATTTTGGATTATTATAGTGGTATCAGAGCATAACCTTGGCTCAGTCTGTGAGACATCACACCTATGTTATCAGAAGAAGAAGAAACTTCTCACAAGAAGGAGAAGGTTTAAAAAAGATACAAAGGAAAGAGTCCAATATTAGGATAAATGAAGGGAAAGGAGTTTTCAAAGCTTCTTCTCCAAACTATGCAGGATATTAACGCAGAAACCAAAGAGATGAGGATGGAGAGATATAGAGATTCTCCAAAAGGATTTTTACATGAAGAAAGCTCCAAAATTTCACATCATTGGTGTAAGTATTCAACATCACCATCAGTTCCACAACGCACTACCATGCCTATGTAATGTTCCCAAATTTTAGCCTCAAGCTAAAAGGAACATTATAGTTAGCATTATCTTTTGGTAGATGAATAAAATGGGTAGGGAGGCCCATTAACCTATTTATAAGGAAAAATAACATTCCTCATGTGAAAATGGGAAGAATAAGCAGTTGGATTGAGCACCTATAGGTGTGAACAGGATTGGATCATTTTGATTCAGAGATATTTGACCAAGTCCACATGCATTGTCTAGATACATTGTATCTCCATGATGGACTGCACAATTTTAATGGAGGACAACTTGCATGGGCTAGGTGGCACATATGGATGGGACCCATTGTGGAGAGGAGTACTTGATATATATGGAGAGGAGGGAAACCGTTGTAATTCATGCTTGATTATTATTTTCTTTGGTCTATTTAGACTTTGCTTCTTCTTGTTGTTTAGCAGGGTTGCAGTGCTGTTTAGCTCAAGGGTGTTCCTGGTCGAGAATCCCTACCTCATCCTCAGGGAAGGAGAGGTTCTTTGGGATACATTTCCTCATTTTTGAATTTTGACCCAGCTACCTCCTTCAGCTATAGCGCAGTTTTTTTTAGAGCTAGGTTGTGTTGCAGGGTGCAGCAAAGGAGGATCTCTTAGAGTCATTTCTGGGCTTGTTTTTCAATGGAGAGCTTGTCTATCCATTGGAGGCTTAGTAAGAAGGACTCCTGGGAATATTTTCATACCTTTTTCATCAGTCCAAACATCTACCATCCCTCACAGTGCAGTTTCAGTCTAGATCTGCGTTATTTTCAGAGGTAGTTGCTGGGAGGGTTCATTGAGCTCACCGGGAGGGTTTATTTCTAAGTAGAGGGATCAACCTTCTAATTAGAAATACCATTGGAGGAGGACATAAGTATTTCATATCTGTCATAACCTCATTTTATATCATATCTAGTTGCACTGGCACATTAACCTTAGGGTTATTTGTCACATTGTATGTTTTTCAGTATTTCTAGCAATCCTTTCTAGGTTGGCTAGAAATATTGTATTGGAGCCCATATCTTCATTATTGGGCATTTGTTTTGTTTCCTTCAGACATATTTCATGTATTTACATCTGCAGTAGTAGCTACACTAATATATACTACGCAGTCACTGCTCTCTGGAATTCTATATAGTTGCAACATCTCATGTATCTATTGCTTTGATCATTGGAGACTTGTTCTTATGGCTTGAGTGGCATGTCCCTCGTGATATTTTCTACATTGTTGCTGATCCATTAATAGAATGGTGGCTGAATATTTTTCTCTCTCATGAAATGATCATACTTGCTGTGTTTACAATAGTGTGGTCATGTATTGTTGTAGCTCCAACTTTAGAATATCTTAAGATATTCTCATTGTTGTAGATTTTCCCTATTTTGGGATATTACAGTGGTATCAGAGCATAACCTTGGCTCAGCCTATGAAACCAAGACATTATGCCATTAGGAGGATAAGCTTGTCACAGAAAAGAGAATTTTTGCAGAAGAAACAAAATCATAACTCCATTATTTGGAGGAATGAAGGAAGAGAAGATTTCCCTGCTTCTTTTCCAAGCTATGAAGAATATCAAAGAAGATCTCAAGGAGATGAAAGGGGAGGCATGTAGAAGATTTCTAAGAGGGTTTGAAGCAAGCCCTAGCTATTAACAGGATGGGTGTGAGCATTTAGCCACACATGTAGATCCACAACGTAGTCTATTTCCCACATTTACTGCAAGAAGGATGGAGGAAGAAGATGCACCAAGGGAGCAGACCTTGAGTGACTATCTTCGGGAGTATGAATCTCAATCATGCAGATTCAAAGAGAACTTGGAATTACAAGGGTTTTGAAAACTTAAGGAGGCAAGATATAGCAGCCACAAAAGGAGTAAGAGAGGTAGAATCCTCCTATCTCACTTTGATGGATCAACAGAGTGAACAACCAAAGCTTGGGTAGAAGAGCTAGATTCCTATTTTCAGCTACACCAAGTTTCAGAGAAGGAGGCCATCAGAGTAGCAGTGTTGCACCTCAAATTTATGGCCCATGATTGGTGGATCAATGATTCTGCTTCATTTTCTCATGAAAATGTAAAAACTTATGTTTAGTTCACTAAGGAATTGGTGAGAATATTTGATAGAAAACATTGCGAACCATCATTTGTTAAAAAAAAAACTCAAACACTTTGCATGAGTTGGAGGGACCTATTAAACCAACTCCATTCCATATTTATAAAGGGGATAAAAAAATGCATGATAGCTTTCCAAGGGCAAGATCCCCACTTCTTGAAGAGCCCTCTTCTATTTGTGAAGACATGGAGTTTCCTCCTTCAAGGGATGACCAAGATCAAGGGTCTCTCATTGAGGATGAGTCATTCTCATATATGGAAGAAGAGGAGAAGGATAAACATCAAGGGATGATGAACATTCACCCTTGTCTATTTCGGGAGGTTTCTACACATAAGGAGGGGACTGCACTGTGCAGTGAAGAGAGGGACAACTCATTCCACTCATAGATACAATCCACTTCAGATTTTGATGTCTCACTACATGGAGGAATTCCACCAGGGAGGCTACAAAATCTAGAGATGATGAGAGAAATCTTGTCTTTAGGTTCACCACTCTTGGATTTTGGAGAGGTGAAGAGTTTGGAGGGAGACTTTGGCATGGGGAATGTCAAAGTAGCAGCAACAACATGAGGGGAGATTCACATTTCATATCATAAGCGTTGTCTCTTGGGAGGATTGATCCATATTGGAGGTCTCAACTCTTGGTAGAGTACTCCAAGGATCTAGGTGCATGTATGATTCTTGATGACTTGGATAAAGATGATGAGTATATGGTGGATGATGTGGTCATCTATTCTTATAGCAGAGTCTTCTTGACTAGAGCTTCTAAGCTCAAGGAGAAGCTGCTTCATGCAGCACATAAGGACTTCCTTTCCATGCATTATGATGCATATCTTTCTTTGGCAGAGGAGTTCACTTGGGAGGGCATCTAGCATGACATATTTCAGCATATGGAGAGATGCATAGCCCAGATGGTGATAGAGAGGAGGTCACAGCCACTTCCCTAATTATTGGAGGTGAGGGAAAATTCCAATTGAGTCATTTCAGCTCAAGATCTCAAGTACATGATCAAGGAGGTATAATTTCACATTTGTATTGAACTTCTTTTCCTTGTTTAAGTAGCATGATGTATCAATAAGAATTATCCCTTCTTTCATATTATATGATGATGTACTTTTAGCTACTTGTAGCATTGATTTTGGCTACCTTATTGGTGGTTTGTGGGGGAAGCCACATGATCCTTGGTGTGCACTATTAACACCACATTGTATCTTCATGTTTCCATCTTATGAGAAGACTAAGGAAGAAAAAAAGTGGCTAGTGAAGAACTTGTTATTTTTTTTTTGCGGCAGGCATGGAATGCACTGCGTTGGTTCATTGTGTGGAACTTTGATTCACTCTACAGTTGTCATTTGGCAACTTGTTTTCATAGTATTTTGCTTCCATATATTGCTGATATGTTTATGCTCATGGGAAGCTTTGTTTGGAGAGTGGAATTTGAGATGGAGATTCCCATTGGGAGTATGATTCTCCCTATTTTACATGTTGTATGTTTCAGGAGAAACAATGGGCACACCATGATTGCCACAACACACCTCTTACCTTCATTTAGGAGGAGCCATTGGGAGAACTTGCGTTTTTGGAGGAGGCACTTCATGGTTGACTTATCTTGTGGAGTAGCTTGGGCCATTTTTTAGGGCCATGAAATTTCAACCCAATATCAGAAACCCCCCCATACTTACTACAAATGGAGAGAGAAACTACTTGGATGGGAAAACGTAAACTCTCCATTCAGCCCCAACACATTGCATAAACTCGGGGTTGCAGATTTCATTGATGAGCTACCTAGGATGGCTCATTTCATTTGGATGATAGCATGGGTGAGAGGGTCACTCATCGGGAATGAGATTTCCCATGTGTATCATCACTCCCACCTTCAGAAGGCCATGGGAAAACAAGAAGGTTTCCACTTACATTTTCCACCTTTTCATGATGTGAGCCATTTGGTTATGCATCTTTGAGAGGAGACATTGGAGGGCAGATTTGTTGTAGATTATCTTGAGCAGTGGTGGGGATTGTTGATGAGAAGGCCACAAGAGGAGAAGGGGAGGAATTTTTGTCTCCCTATACAGTTTCTTGAGGACAAGAAACATTTTGGAGGGGAGGACTGTAATGTTCCCAAATTTTAGCCTCAAGCTAAAAGGAACATTATAGTTAGCATTTTCTTTTGGTAGATGAATAAAATGGGTAGGGAGGCCCATTAACCTCTTTAGAAGGGAAAATAACATTACTCATGTGAAAAGGGGAATAATAAGTAGCTGGATTGAGCACCTACATCTGTGAACGGGATTGGATCATGTTGATTCAGTCATATTTGACCAAGTCCACATACACTATCTAGATACATTATATCTCCATGATGGACTGCGTAGTTTTAATGGAGGAAAAATTGCATGGGCTAGGTGGAACATATGGATGGGACCCATTGTGGAGAGGAGCACTTGCTGTACATGGAGAGGAGAGCAACCATTATGATTCATGCTTGATTATTATTTTCTTTGGTCTATTTAGATTTTGCTTCTTCTTACTGTTTAGCAGGGTTGTAGTGTTGTTTAGCACAAGGGTGTTCCTGGTCGGGAATCCATACCTCATCCTCGGGGAAGGAGAGGTTCTTTGGGCTAAATTTCCTCATTCTGGCATTTTTTCCAAGCTACCTCCTTCAGCTACAATGAAATTTCTATTTAGAGCTGAGTTGTGTTGCAGGGTGAAGCAAAGGAGGATCTCTTAGAGTCATTTCCAAGCGTGTTTTTTAGTGGAGAGCTTGTATATCCATTGGAGGATCGGTAAGACTCCCGGGAATATTTTCATATCTTTGGAATTAGGCCAAACATCTACCATCCCTCACAGCACAGTTTCAGTCCAGATCTGTGTTATTTTCAGAGGCAGTTGCTGGGAGGGTTCATTGAGCTCACCGGGAGGGTCTATTTCTAAGTAGAGGGATCAAAATTCTAATTAGAAATACCATTGGAGGAGGAAATAAGTATTTCAGATCTGTCATAGCCTCATTTTATATCAGATCTAGTTGTAGTGGCACATTAACCCCAGGGTTATTTGTCAAATTGTATGTTTTACGGTATTTCTAGCAATCCTTTCTGGGTTGGCTAGAAATCTTGTGTTAGAACCCATATCTTAATTATTGGGAATTTTTTTTGTTTCCTTCAGCCATATTTCATGTTTGTACATCTACAGTAGTAGCTACACTAATATAGACTACGTATTCACTGCTCTCTGACATTCTACATAGTTGCAACATCTCATGTATCTATTGCTTTGATCATTGGAGACTTGTTCTTATGGCTTGAGTGGCATGTCCCTCATGATATTTTGTACATTGTTGTTGATCCATTAATATAATGATGGCTGAATATTTTTCTCTCTCATGACATGATCATATTTTCTGTGTTTACAATATTGTGTTCATGTATTGCTGTAGCTCCAACTTTAGAATATCTTAAGATATTCTCATTGTTGTAGATTTTCCCTATTTTGGGATATTACAGCCTACATTCCTAACAAGAGGAAAGGAGGAAGGAGAAACAAAAATGGATGAGACTCTTGGTGACTATCTCTAAGAATATGAATCTCAATCTCAGAGGTTCAAAGAGCATCTAAACTTCCATGGGTTCTGCAAAATCAAGGAAAATAGAAGACCCAATAATCACAATAGAAGTAATGGGTGCATGCAACATACTTTGGGTAGATTCTCTCTCCCTAATTTTGATGGGTCACCCAAGTTCACAGCTAAGGCTTGGGTAAGGAATCTGGACACCTATTTTTATCTGCACCAAGTTTCAGAAGTGGAGGCCATTAAGGTAACAACACTGCACCTTGAAGGTAAGGCTCATGATTGGTGGTTTCATGGTCTTTTTACATTGATTCATGCAAATGTAACTACTTATGCAGAGTTCACTAGGAGGTTAGTGGAAATATTTGATCAAATATATTCAAAAATACCTTTGGTTGAGCTAGCCAAGCTCTAGCAGACAGAACCTTTGAATGAATTTGTAGGATCCACTAGACCAACTACACTCTAGAATTCTATTGAGAAGGTTAGAGACTTGCAAAGTAATTTTCCAGGGGCAAGAGCCCCCCTCCAGCAAGAGCTCTCTTCTCAATAGGAAGACATGAAGATTCATCCCTCAAGAGTGGACCAAGACAAAGGGTCTCTTAGTGATGATAGGGTATTCTCCAATAATGATGAGGAAGAAGAGGAAGATCTAGAAAGGGATACCAGCGTTGTAGTAGCAGGAGGAGATTCACCACCACATCGAGATGGAAATGGAGAAATTGCTCCAACTAGAGGAGTCCTTATATCCTTGCAAGAAGTTCTAAGGAATCTAACATGTGGAGACCAGGGCACAATCCAGGAGAAACATGTGTTAGTATTGAAAGATAGTGGGAATAAGCAGTGGAGGAAGTGTCTTCCGGAATTGACTATAGTCTTGAGGACATACACCATGATAGATCACTTATTTGTGATCAAGACTCTTGACACCAATTTGATATTGGGTGTGCAGTGGTTGATTACATTGGGGAAGGTCACCTTAGACTGGGAGACTTTGCAGATGAAAGGGGAAGATGAGAAGGATGTCCAACATCAGGTGAGTAGGGGCATACACACCTATCCATTCCAGGAGGTCTCTAAACTTAAGAAGGAGGCTGATTTGCATAGTGGAAGAAAGGACAAATCAATCCACTCACATATACAGTCTACTCTAGACCTTGATGTTTCATTACATGGAGGAATTCCACTAAGAAGGCCCCCTGACTAGAAGATGATCAAAGAGTTCTCACAACAAGGTGCATAATTCATGGATCTAGCTAAGGAAGGAGCCTTGGGAGAAGCTAGCACAACATAGAGAGAATTTTATTAGATCAAGGAAGGGATGAGAAATTGCCTAATATATGAATTTCCATCTCTCACCCATCTACTTGCACTAATAGATGGTGATTCAAGAGTATGGTGGCACAAGCATGGTGCCAAGGGAAAACCCCATAGCCTTGGAGAAGCAAGAGATAATTCCACTCAGGAGGGAGTCTTCTAAATATGACAAGAGGTTATTGGCACTCTTGCATACAATTGCCAAACTTTGGAAGTTTTGGATGGGAAATGGATTCCAAGTGAAGGTTAGCCCCCATAAAATTCAGTCTTGTCTTGGGAAAAAGTAGCTACAAGGGAGGCATCAAAAGTGGGATAGCAGTACTCTGGCATGTGGCTTTAGCATTGAGAATTTAAAAGAGGGGAGCAATGAGGTGATACGAGCTGCATTACAAAAATAAGTATCACTGTCATTGAGGAGTATAGAATTCCACAAAGGCAGGATAGGGGTTGCAGATAATCCATATCTTGCTAAGAGGGAGTGTTGAGAATGCAGCAAGATGATGGAGCTTAATGAAATGAAGTCGCCTTCACTAAGTGGGCCCGCAGGCAAATTCTGGCGCAAAATCTATTTTTTAGACTATGTCTATTTTTAGACATATGGAGCATGGTTCGGGGATTCCAGTTTGAGATTATTGAAGCATTGGTCATGTTGGTAAAAATAGATGAGACTCTATTTTTAGGTCAAAGAGGTCGAAGTCTATTTTTAGACTGCCTCTCCTAAAAATAGGGAAGTCAAATATTATTTACCCTTAATAATATTTGGACTATAAACTTCAGTTTATTCTCTTGGAGCACTTCAGTTCGAGCTACAGAAGTGGCTCATGCATATGATAGAGGAATTACGCTATTCCCAGGGGTTTGATGGCATCATGCATGGTTGACTTGAGTTGGACTTCAGTGGCAGAAGTTTGGAGGAATTAATGAGACAGCTAGTGGAGTTGTGTTCTGTTTATTTTAGTTGAACTGGTTGAGATTAGTTTAACTAGCTAATCAATTAGTTATGAGTGGAGTGAATTAAATATTATTTAATTCATTAATTAGTAATTCATTATTCAACTCAAGAACACATCAGTTCACTACAGTGCATGATCAGTTCAGTGGAGACCAGTGAAAGAGGTAGATGAAAGGGTGGAGTTAGCTATCAGTGGCGACATCAGTTGTGCATGAGTTTTGCACCACACTTGGAGTAATTGTCCATGACAATTGCGCAGTCAAGCCAAGGAGATTCAAACCTTGGATCTCTATATAGACATGCCTGGATTGCGCAATAGAGGCAAGGCAATTGGCGGTGAGTTTTGAACCAGTAACCTGTTCAAAACTGAGCTAGATTGTGGGTAACTGTATGATAAAGTACTGAGTACTTGTGAGGAGTATTGTACTGAGTTTGTTACCTGATTTCTCCATTATAATATACACAATAGCTGCGGGGTTTTCAGCTATAATCTTTCCCCATACATACTATGTTAATGTGTATGATGATTTGATGTGTTATCGCTTGATTTTATTTCTGCATGTGTGATGATCTGAGTTGATCTGAGTGGAAGAGTTTATGTGTTGCATATAAATTCGAATTTTATGTGATCAATATAGTCTCGGTGGATAATTAATCATTATTCAGCAAATTTCTACACTATGAGGACAACAATTTTGCACATAAGCCAGAGTGTTGCATGCTTTCGCCCACAAATGCATTGGTAGGCCTTGATCATGCAGCATAGCTCGTGCAACACCCACGATCATTCTATTCTTCCTCTACACAACCCCATTTTGTTGTGTTTTATGAGGGGCTATGAGTTCTCTTCGAATTCCTTCTTTGCTACATAAGTCTTTAAATTTGTTCGAGATGTATCCTCGACCATTATCACTTCGCTGAGCCTTCACTTGTTTCCCTGAATATTTCTCAACCAATGCCTTAAACTCATAGAACTTTGATAATGTTTGATCCTTATTCTTCATGAATAATATCCGGAATTTACAATAAAATTCATCAACAAAAATAACATAATACCTGTTTTTTTCTATTGAAGCAACTGAGAATGGTCCACACATGTTTATGTGAACTCTCTTCAGGATCACTGAAGCACAATTCTCCTTTTCATGAAAGGTGGACTTTACATACTTCCCCATGGTGCAACCCTTGCACTAATCTAACTGAACAAGTGTTCCCAGTGGAAGTCTAGTAGATATTTGCTCCATGAGTTTCAAAGCTCCATGATGAAGATGGCCCAATTTCCTGTGCCATAATTCACCATCATCTCGGCTCACCACTTTTTCTACCTTTCCCATCATTATAGAGAAGCCTTATACATCTAGCTTGTAGAGATTCTTAACTTGAAATCCTATCCTCTTGGCTTGACCCATTTTTTTATGTCACAAGAAATATTTTCCATCGCTGAAAACAACGTCATAGCCTTTGTCCTCCAACATTGTGAATGAGACCAAGTTTTTCTTCAGGCCTGGAACATGCATAACATATTTCAATTGAAATGGTTTACTTGACTCCCTCTCAAAGATAATGATACCAATGTCAGTCGCACAGTATCGTCCATTGTCGCCCATCTCTATATGCATTTGGAGATCTTTCTCTTCCAAGTCACTGAAAAGCTCCTTATCTCCCATGATGTGGAAGGAAGCACCACTATCAAGATACCACACCGATCCCATTGCACTTGAAACCAAGCATGTGATCAAAGAGAAATCAAGTTCAAATTGTGAGGCAAGGGCCTCACCAGCTACAACTCCAACATCCTTCTTGTTCTTCTTTTTCTTTAGGCAGTTACTGGCGAGATGCCCATGTTGGTGACATTGAAAACACTTCACCTTTGGCAAATCCAGCTTCATGCCTTTAGACTTAGAATTTGAATGGGATTTATTCCCCTTCCTTTTCCTTGCCTTGGTAGCCAAAGAACAATACTCTTCATCATCATGCTTTGATGAAGAGCCATCTCTGGTGTTCGACCTGAACTCCTCCCACACTAGATCCAACCACAATCGTTCCCAATCTAGCAATTTTTCCTGTCCGTTGACAGAGTCTTGATAACTGTGCCAACTCTTAGGAAATCCCAAGAGAGCCAAGGTCACCAAATCATCAATAGCAACTGTTATTACCACACTCCCCAATTCATCCTAACATTGGACAAATTTTGTGAGATACTTAGGAATATTGTTGCCCTTCTCCATCTTGATCTTTATAAGTTTATCCTTCAGCGCCATTTTCCTATGGTCGTTGCTGCTTTGGAAAATATTCGTCAAAGCCTTCCACATAGAAAATAGAGTGGATTTTCCATGAAGGCTTGAGACAATATGGTCTCGCACACCTTCCAACATAATCCTTCTCGTCTTCGCTACTTTATTTTTCCAAGAGTCAAGTAATGTAGCACCCGTCGAAGTGGGCTTAGTAACATCATTGTCGATGAATTCCTTCAAGCCATTATCTTCAAGCACCACCTCCATCCTGTCCTTCCATGAAATTTAGTTCAAGCTGCCCTTGATTGCATACTCTAGCTGCAAACCATTGAAATCCATTTCGATGTTTACTCAACTGTCGCACCAAGAAATTCTTGCAGCAAATTCAAATTGTTTCGACCAACAAACTCAGCTACTGCTTCAAAATTGTAATTTTCTTTGCTCTAATAACATGTAGAAATTTTAATACGATTATTTATTTCCTGGATTCTCCTAATCTAAAAATTATATGGCACTATTAAATACATAATCCTTCTACTAAAATATTTGCAGAAATTTAATCGCCAATTGCAAACACATGAAGAAAGATCAATCACACATAACACATATGTTTTTACCAAGAAATCATAAAGCTAAAAACCCCACTATCATATATTATGTATATATCATGGATCATGAAACAATATCATACAAAAATCTAATCCAAGATATCTCAGTACAATATACAATCGTCTCACACTGTCATACAAAAATTGGCATATTCATGCACCAATTTACTGCCTCATGACAGCCTGCCTCCACCACGCAATCCCTGCTAATCACAATCCCTAAATGAATTTGATCCTGCTTTCCTTGACTTCGCAATCCTCATTGGCATCTCCAATGTGTGTGTGGTTGCATGAGTGCACCCACTAATATCACAACTGATAGTCAAATTGTCCCTTTCACCTATCTCTCAAATGGGTCTCCACTGGATCTGAGATGCATGTAGTTAACAGTAGTAAATATTCAGTTGCATGTGAGATCACTCCATGTGAATTAATCAATATTCAATTCACTGATCTCTCACTAGTGTATCTTTAGTTACAACTAGTTACAACTAGCACGACTGAGTTTAACTCACGTAACTGAGTTAAACTACCTTACAACTCACATAAACACACATCCAACTCTGTTTCAACATCGAATCACTCAGTTACAACTAAGCCCACTTGCATGTCCCACCAACCAACCTTAGAACTTAAAATTACTTCAGCTAACTAGTTTTCCACATCAGTTAACTGAAATCAAGTGCTTCAAGAGAGTATATGAATATTTATTGTCCAATTATTATTAAGAGATAATAATAATCAACATGCATTCTATTTTTAGACGTGAGATCTATAAATAGGCTTCGCCCATGTATCTAAAAATAGAAACTAATCTATAAATAGAATTTTCTCAACCATCTATAAATAGACTCCTGCTATAAATAGAATTTTCTCAACATTCTAAAAATAGCTTGTGGGCCCCACCTAGTGTAGGTGCTTAATTTTCACTAGGATCATCATCTTGTTGAATCTCAACAAATTTATCTTCTCAAGACACTTTGTTAAAGTATATTGGGGGTTTGAAAAACTATCTTAGACATACTATTCTCATGTTAAATCCCACGAACTTAGATGAGTTTTGTGTTCAAGCCACACATCTAGAAGCAAGAGGGAAACATAGTGCAGATGAGAAAAGTGATAGTTTCCTTGAGTGTGAAGGTAAAGGAAAGGGTAAGTTTAATATAAAAGGAAAGAAAAATGGTTCTATTAAAATATATAAAATAAAATCACATGTAAACATTGTTCAAAAAATGGCCATGATGAATACCATCACTGGCAACTCCAACTAGAGTTGAAGCCAAACAAACTTAAAACCAAAGAGAAGGAGAAAACAACTGCAATCATTGAACATGACTTAGGTTCATATTCAGGAGATGAAAAAAATATTACAACAATGGGTTTGAAAGGTAATAACATAGAAAGCACTAGTTCTTAAAGTTGTTCTGATGTAACTCAAGATGATGATACAAGAATTGAAATCTTTCATATTAGAATTGTTTCAAAAAGTACCAAAATAGACACATTATTTGATAGTGGTTCTCAAGCCAATTTGATTTCTGAAGACTTACTTAAGAGGTTAAATATAGAAAATGTTACACATCCAAGACCATATCCTTTAGGCTGGATATGCAAGAATTAAAACTTTCAGGTATCAAGGAAGTGCATCCTAAGGTTTGCAATCAATGCAAACTTTCTTGATGAAGTTGAACTTGATGTAGTTCTGCTTGAGATTTCAGGTATTGTTTTGGGAAGTTCTTATATTTATGATAGGAGGGAGGTATTTCACTGCCATCAAAACAAGTACCACTTGTGCAAGAATGGAATTTAGTACATAGTTAGAGCGCATAATAAGAAGAGTAGTTTGTCTCTTACACATGTAGGAGAAATGAAGAGAATAGTGAATGCAAGTCAAAATTTGGCTTTGTTAATGTTCAAGCATAGTGATGTTTTCAATGAGACCTTTCAAGAAGATGCATCAAATGAAAAAGAATATTTCATTGAAGTTGCTAATGTTTGTAATAAGATGTTTGAGGGATTTAACATGTTGCCTTCGAAAAGAGATAAACAAGATGTGAAATATTTGCAACAGTCCACATCAGTGTTGAGCAAAGATGGAAACAAGATGCTAGTGTTGAATGGTGCAAAAATCAAATAAAAAGCGCCAAAGAAATATGACAAAGAAGGCATAGGTTTCACAAGTACTTATCTTTGGTTTCAAAATGGTACATGGCAATGGTGAAAACACTTGGTCAAAATTCAACGCAAGTACAAGACAAGACAAGCTAAAAATCGCCATGTCAACAGTGTTGGAGGTGAGAAAGTTTTCAAGTTTTCTTTGATTGACGACCGAGGTGGGAACAAGTTTTTTTCTTCAAGGACAGCTTGTTGTTCTGCAAATTCTGGTAAATTGCAGCATGATGGTGTCTACAACAGCAAGATAGGGTCTCCAAAATCAAGGAAAAATATTAGTTTTTAGGAAAAGCTCAAATTGTTGAATTTAGGAAAATTTTAGTTGACTGAAAATGGAAGGGTGAGGGAACTGTACCCCCATCCACATGTTCAGTAATGAAAGAGATTTTTGGGTCCAAAAGCTTCCAGTGGGAAGGAATGATCAAGTGCTCAAAATTATGCTAAAAAATAAAATTTCTCAGAATGACACAAAACCTGAACGACCGCATAGCATTCGTCGTTATGAATCTGGTGCAACTTGTTACATGCGAAATGGACTCTGTATGGCTTAAGAAACGAGTTATTTATGTTTTTCTAAATGAGGAAATTTGGAAAAAATTCCAAAACAGGGAGCCCAATGAGTAGTATGTACTGCTAACGTGACATGATGACTGGACAGGTCAACAGTTTGGTCAACCTTGTCCTTCGGGGAATGAAGGGCTACCAAGTGGAAAATTATGGTTGCTGTGTTTTGGTTTGTTGGCAGGTTGTTATCGATGTTGGTGGAGCCAATGAGGAGAAGGAACATGGCTCAGCCTAGAGCCACCACATGTCCCCTTCACAACGTTGTAAAATTATGGTGGCGAACCAGAGGGACCAGGCGAGAGTTGAGCTTGAGACCTCCGCCAAGTTAACACATGCATATACCAACTCGCCTGCACATTAGTTCTTACCATATAACATCTCCACATATATTCTATTTTTGTAAAGTTTTCCAATGGGGGAGAGGGGGCTAGCCCCATGGGGCCAGCCCCTAAACCATATTATGATGACCTCAGACCACTGGCGGAGCACAAGAGCACTTTCCATAAGCGTGTTTAATTACCCTTAATCCTCGATTAATTAACGATTAATCTAGTTTTATTAATGCGTGCCATTAAATTCTTGATCTGGTTTAATTAAAAACTAAGCGGGGTTATTAACACTAATCCACTTTTAGTTGTTATATTCGACAAATCCGACAGATTTTCTAATTTTAGCGCAAATTAGCCCAATTTGGCATCATTTAGCTGATTTTGGGGGGGGAATTGTGGAGCAAAATATGGGAAGTCATAACTCAACCAGTGTTTGATCAAATGAGGAATAGAAAGAGGCTAAGGTACCATTTTTTAGTGTTTTGAATTCAATGAAGCAGATTTTAGGAGCATAAAATCATTGTAAACACATAATTTTGCAAATTTGAGCATGATATAGAGGCCAAAGCCATGGAAGTTGGACCTAGGAGATCTAGCCTAGGAGGGCTGAACTCCTTCATCAAATCCCTGTGTTGATGTGTTGTATGGTGATGTAATATACTTTTTATTGTTGTTGTTCAGTGTTTGTTTTATGTTAAATTTTTCATAAAATTAACATATAAATAACTCATGAGATTTAATAACTTGCAAGATAACTTGAACCCTTAAGCACATGTAAAACATTGGTTTGAAAATCTGAAAGATGAATTAGCACAACATTACTAGCATACCTTAATCAAATCAAGCATGCCCCTTTTGAAAAGATAAATTCTCGGCTTATTAACCCTCTTATTTTTTCATTTCCTTTCATTTTATCTTGGTTCTTATTTTTATTTCCTTGATACCCCTTGACACATATTGGCATACCTTGGAACCCTACACATCTTAGCATGCCTTAGCATCTTGCATGTCTTGGTAATATTTGGCACATGTTAACACACATTAGAACTCCCTAGTGCAGTCTGGCACCTCTTGACATGCACTGATATTCTCTAGCATTCCTCACTAGTTCTTAATATACCTTTTCACTCCATCCTTGGCATGTTAGCTAGCGCTTGTTGACACTCCCTCACACACCCTCATATTCATTCACTTCCATGAATTTTTACCTAGTGCTCCCTTACGTTTCCCTAGTACCCCATAACACTCCTCAACATGCATTCGCACACTCTGTCACTCCTTAGCGCTCTTTGACATGCCCTTCCACTTCATAACATGTGTATCACTCCCTAACACACATTGGCACTTGGCACATGTTGGCGCTTGGAAAGTATTAACATGTCTAGAATTCATTAATATGCCTTGGTATGATTTGGCATGGTTTAATATTAAATTTATTTGAGATCAATTATTGGAAAGTAGATGAGAAGTAACAGAGGATGATTTGGTACTTAAAATTCACTAACACTTGGCATTTGAAACATATTTCCACATAGTGTTGGTTTTCCTAGCATGCCCCTCCTGTAAAAGGTAAATTGATGACTTATTAACCATCTTATGTGTTCATTTCCTTGTATTTTAACTCGTTTCTCCTTTTTGTTGCCTTGATATCCCCTAGCATGTATTTTCACACCCTTTCACATCTTGGCATGCCTTAGCACTTGACACATATTAGCATATTTGACATGCCTTCAAACTATTTGGCACATGTTAGAATTCCCTAGCATGCCTTGGCACTCATGCCCTCACAACTAGCCTTAAATTTTTTCATGACTTGGGAACCAAATCAATTCCTTAGTTAGTTCAATTAATGTGATATTGACATGCTTCAGCCGCAACAACTTGACCAATTGCACCTACTACAAGTAGGTTGTGCCTTGTTCACCTAAGAAATTTCTATACCTCATCTTAGGTTACTCATGTCCAAGCTGAACGTGTCCCACTTAAGAAATTACCAAATCAAGGATCACATCTAGCCATATTCATAAAAAAACTAGGAAACATAGCTTACGTAGGCAATATTTCACATGTGTTTCCAGTTCATATAAACAGTATAGCATTAACTAGGAGTTTGCAAGAACCAAAAGACACACAAGATATAAGTTGGCACAATCCAAGTGCCCCAGAACTTATACACAACAATGTACAATATTCAATTGTGTAAAATATTTTAATGAGAATTCAGCCAAAGTGTGCCACATGTCATATAAAAATAGTAGATAAAGGAAAAATGGTGTTGTGCCCAACAAAAAGTCTCCCTTTGACTAAAACTGCTTTGTCGAGCCCTTATCGCAATCATAGGCTTGCCTCTTGCAAATCCTATTATGAACTTCTTCTAACACACTTCGTTATTGGCACGCTTGAATTCACTACATAGAACACACTCTTATTTGTTCATTTCCATGTATTTTGACCTAGTTTTCTCTTGCGATGCCTCGACACTTATTAACACTCCTTAACATGCATTGACATTTTCCGACATGTGTTAGCATGCATTTTAATTCCTTGGCATCCCCTAACCCTCCCTATATATCATGCCCTAATAACTACCCTTACTTAATTTGCAACTTGGGAACCCAACCAAGTCCTCGCTTGATGTAATGCTCCAAAATTAGCATGCAGCTAATTGGAATATTGATTTTTGTTTTTCTCACCTAGCAGCTTAATAAATGGGTAAGGAAGCCCATGAATATTAAAAATATGAATAAAATCCCTCATAATTTGAGAGGGGATAGTCATAAGAGCTAGATTTCACACCCTCATGTGTGAATAGGGTCATTTGCATGTGGACAAGGTCAAGTTTGACCAAGTCAATTGCGTTGGGATAGGAGGTGGAGAACACTATGAGAGACATTACAGTATGAATGGGAGGAGATTTATTTGGTGAAGGAAACCCTAATGCGTGGGACCCATGGTGATAGGGCTTCCACTTGTTTAAAAGGAGGGCAAGGCAGCCATTGTTATTCATGTTATGGATTATTGATTTCATAGTCTGATTAGACTTTGTGCATTCTCTTGTTGTTTATCAGAGTTGTTGTGCTGCTTAGCACAAGGCATCCTTGTTTATGAATTCCTTCTCCTTTAAAGAGATTCCTCTTGAAGGATATTTCTCTTCATTTCTCTACATTTAGGCTTTAGGCCAAGCATCCTCCTTCAGCTACAATCTAGTATCTATTTAGAGCTGGGTTCTATTGCAAGGTGTTGCAGTGGAGGTTACTCAACACCACGTCTGGAGCTTGTTTTTCAGAGGAGGAAGCCTTATTTCCTTTGGAGGATCTCTAAGGAAGCTTATGGGTTGATTTCACCATATTTGGCATCAGGACAACCATTTTCCATCATCTACAATGCAATCCCTCTCCTTGACTGCGTTATTTTCAGAGAGCATCTGCAGTGAGGGTTGCAATGTTTGTTTGGAGGGTGAGATCTTCAGTGTTAGGGTCAGAATTTCACTTGGAAGATCCATTGGAGGAGTTTTGTTCAGCTTTTGCATCATCTACAACCATCTCCATCCAGTTCTTGAGTTGCAGCTGCTACATCAGTCTTGAGACTGCAACTCCGATATTTTTTCCATTTTGCATATTTCAGCCAATCCTTCCAGGATTGTCTTGAAATTCAGTTTGGGAATCTAGATATTCACTCCCTACATTGTTTGGGCCCTAAATTTGTATATTTTTGTATTTAAACTTCTCAGCAATAGTTCCCCTAATATAACTGTGCTATCATAGCCTTGAGCATTTTCTGAGTAGTAGTGTTCTTCATTTTTCCATGTACATGTTTCTTGAGGCTTGTATTGCCTAGCTTGAGTGAGTGTTTCCTCAAGATATTGTATACATTTTCTGCTATGATCTAATATGATGGCTATTTGGATCTTCTTACATTCTATGAGTTGATATATTGCTGCTATTTCATTATTATGTTCATGTGTTTTTGTATCTCCAATTTTGGAAAATCTTAAGATATTCCCATTATTGTATATTTTCCCTATTTTGGGATATTACACTTGACTACAAGAGCTTGACCAAGATACGATTACTACAACTAGACTATGTTATTGAATTGTGTAGCTTGGGAGGCAATCCAAAAGCTAGTAAGATGGGTTTGTGTGAGTTTGGTCACAAAAGGCTTTGTCAGAAAATAACCCAAGTGAATGGGTTTTGGACCCAATATGGGGTTTAAAATATAAAAGAAAATTAAAAAGGAAAATAATATTTTCTAAGGTCTAAGTGGATAAATCTTGTAAGTTCTAGAGGGTTCTTAATATTCCTAGATAGAAAAATATATTTAAGGAGGCCTTAGTATGAAGGCAAGAACATCAAGTGAGAAGGAGCTCATTTGATCAAGGAGGCCAAGAGAGATGTAGTCCTAGAGTAGGTTGAGTTAGAGGGTTGAGTAAGGGTTGTTAAAGGGAGGCCATGATCATCCACCAAGACCAATATCATCATGTGAGGGTTCATAAGAATGCCACATACCATAATGGGTTCAAGATAGGAAGTAGGATGGCATACTGTTGGTTCTCTTATGGAATATCAAGCTGAAGAGATGCGGCTCATGAGAATTTGGGCATGTGATTTCGATGGTGTTTCTGTGTGAAGGTTGCATCAAATTTTGAAATAGTAGAGAGGGTTGAGCCCTATCTTGTGGTGGTTAGTAGGTTGCAAGGTTTGTGATAAATACCAACACAAATGGATGAGGGTCTGCACTAGAATTTAGGCAATAAAAAATGTAGCTGCATGTGTAATGTTGAATGAGGTAACAATAGTTTGAGGGTCATAGATATCTAAAGTTAAGGGCAAGACTCAGTAAAATAAATGCCTAGAATATGTGGATCTATATGAGCTAGGTTGAGTCTCTTATGGAGGAAAGAGTTTTTGTTTTTGATATGGTTGAATAGGGTTTGTTCTAAAAAATTAGAATAGAAGTATAATGCCCTAGTTAGGGAGGTTTCGTAGCATGTTCAGTCCATAAGGTATGCCCTTAAGACTGTGAAAAATCTGCATAGAAGAACGGGGTTCTGACCCTTAAATAGAAGTTTATCTCTCCAATATATACCACATATTTGGAATATGGTTTGTAGAAGTATGTGCAGAGATATAAAATCCAAAGGAAGGTGGAACTTGAGTAGATGATTGATCAGAAGAAATATTCCATATGAGGAATTGATTGACATTAAGAAGAGTTGATTTTGGTGGAGTGTCCATAGAGTTTTGGATAGGGATCTGAAGAATCCTATAAACATTTATTCAATGGACTATTGGTGGATTATTTGAGACCCTAGTTCAGTCGTCTATAAATTTTTAGAAGGATTATAAGAGGAGTAGTTCAGAGTTTTTCATAGAATATTGGACAACAATGAAATCGGTACACAAGAATAGTGATTTTGAGAGGAATCATATCACTATTAGGTGGAAATTTTGAAAATCCTTCAAAGAGGGTAGTGTTGTGGGCACTATATCATTAAAATAATTGTTTGTGGTTGGGAAAATTGATGGAAATCCAAATAGAGTTGGAGGGATTTTAGATGAATATCAATGAAGAGCCCTAAGTCTTGTACTTGTGAAGGAAAACAAGATTGGTATAAGGGTAGGTGTATTGGGCCTAAGGATGTGCATACTTTAAAGGACTAAAGTAGCAGTTGAGTGGGCTAGCCAACTAGCCCTATTTCACTATATTGTAGAGGATTGAATCAATGAGAAGAAGGTAAAATTACATATCCCTAGACTTGTCATATTGGATCAGGAGTATGGAAAAAGTGGGAAAACCAATGAGCTGTTCACAAATGGAGTTGTGAAAATTTGGTCAAACCCCTAAGTTTTGCAAACCTTAAAGGAAAAAAGAGGTAGATAGAAAGAATTATTTTTTGAGTTGAGTTCCATAACCTAAAGGATTTGAGCTAATTTATAGAGTTCGATTAAGGAGTTGTATAATGGGAGGAAAAAGGACCTGCCATATGTGTTTAGGAAATGTAGACTGAAAGGGCTATGTGTGGCCATGATCAAAAAGTGGGTCAAGTGTTGTCTTGTTCAAGGTAGATTGGTTTTCAAAGGACTAACACCAAGCCCTAGTTTTATTCCTTGTATGAGTGTGATTGTAAAGGGCCATGATCCGTGGTATGAGAGCTCTAGCCTATTCTATTATAGTTTGTAATTTAACGAAGAAAAGTTTGAAAATTTTAAAAAATTTCATGTGCAATAGCTGATTCCCTGATGTGTGTAGATTTTGTTGTGAAAAGTAGATCTGTTGTGGTACTTGAGCGTGTTTTCATGAAAGACTCTAATACCAAACCCAGATTCTCATGTCTTGTGGAAATTCAACATATGCCTTGTTCACTTAATAACTACTTGTAACTCATCCTAGGTTACTCATGTTAAATCTCAACTCATCCCATTTAACAAGTTACCAAGACAAGCCTCATCACATCCAACTGTGGTAGTAAAAAAACTAAGAAAAATAATTTACATATTGACATGCCATAGCACCTGGCATATCTTAAATTCCTTGGCACTATGTGGCATGTCATAAATTCCTTGGCACTATGTGGAATGTGTTAGCATCCCCTACATTACTTGGCATGTGTTTACACTCCCTAACACACCCTATCACTTCCTAACATGCCTTGGTAGTTTAGCATACCTTGGAATTCCTAGCATATAACCTTGTCACTCCCTCCTTAACACACCTAGAACTCACTAACACTCCCTTTCACACACTCTTATTCATTCATTTCCATGAATTTTGATCTAGTTCTTCCTTTTGTTTCCCTAACACTCACTATCATGCATTGGCACACCCGAACGCCTATCACATCTTTCCATGTCTCCCTAGCACTCTAGCATTCCTTGGCACCACCTAACATACCTTATCACTATCTCATTATCACACCCAAATCTAATTGACACTCCCAGTCACAAACTCTTATTAATTCATTTCCATGCATTTTTACCTAGTTCTCCCTTGTGTTTCCATAACATTCCTTAACACTCGTTGGCACGTGTTGGTACACCCTAGCACCTAGGACATATTCGCATGTTGCCTTGGCCTCTATCATGCCTTAACACTACCTAGCATACATTTTCACTCCCTCCTTACCACACTTGGAACTCACTAACACTTAAAATCACAAACTCTTATTTTTTCATTTCCATGCATTTTGAACTAGTGCTCCCTTGTGTTTCCCAGGAACTCCCAATTAAAACTTCCTTACACGTGTTGGCACATCTGAAGCTACATGTTTCCCTAACACTCTATCATTCCTTAGCACTGGCAAGCTTGCCTTGTCACCCCTCCTTAGCACACTTGGAACTCATTGACCATCTCTGTTATTCACTCTTATTCATTCATTTACATGCATTATGACATAATTCTCCCTTGTGTTTCTTTAGCACTCCCTAACACTCCTTGGCACACATTGGCACACCGTGGAACTTGGAACATCTTCACATGCTTTACTATAACTCTATCATGCCTTGGCACTGACTAGAATACCTTGTCACTCCCTCCTTATTACACCTAGAACTTTCTAAGACTCCCTATCACACACTCTTATTCATTCATTTCCATGCAATTGAAACTAGTCCTCCCTTTTGTTTCCCTAACATTCCCTAGCATGCGTTGGTGCCACACCCTAGAATCTAGCACATATTGGAATGCCTAACATGACTTGGAACGCTCTAGCATGTGTTATCACTTCCTGGGATTCCCTATACACCTTTTTACTCCCTATTTTTCATGTCCTCATAAATAGCCTTACTTTTTTTGTGACTTGGGAACCCAACCAAGTCATTGAAAAAATATTTTTGTGTCTATCCTAAAGTATCCCTTTGTATGAAACTGCTTTGTCCATCCCCTTATCACAATCATAGGCTTTCCTCCTAAAATTCCTATTATGAAATTATCCTAACACACTTCGTCTATGGGACACCTGGAATTCACTGACACTCCATGGAAGACACTCTTATTCATTCGTTTCCATGCACTTTGAACTAGTTCTCCTTTGTGATGCCCTAACACTCGCCAACACTCCTCAGCATGTATTGACACTATCTGGCATGTTTTATCACACCTTTTCTTTCATTAGCACTCCCTGTTACTACTTAAATATTAGGTCCTCATAACTACCCTTTTTTTTAAGACTTGGGAACCCAACCGGGTCCTGCCTCGACTACAACAACTTGACTACAACTACAACTAGACTACAACTAGACTATGCCTTGTTTACCTAATAATTTCTTATAACTCATTTTAGGCTACTGATTTCCAATCTTAACTCATCCCACTTAACAAGTTACCAAGTCAAGGCTCATTTCCAACTGTGGCCATAAAACAAATAAGCAACATAGTTTACATGTTGACATGCCATAACACCTGGAACGTCTAAAAATCCCTTGAAACTATGTGGCAGATGTTAGCATCCCCTGCATTCCTTGGCATGCTTTGGAACTCCCTAACACACACTACCATTACCTGACATTCCCTAGCACTCTAGCATGCCTTGGCATTTTCTAGCATATAACATTGTCACTCTCTCCTTAGCACACTTGGAACTCGCTGAAACCCCCTATCACACACTCTTATCCATTCATTTCCATGCATTTTAAAATATTTATCCCTTTTGTTTTCGTGGAACTCCCTAGCACACATTGGCACACCCTAGAACTTGGCATATCTTGGCATGTTGCCCTGGCACTCTATTATTTCTTGGAACTACCTAACATACGTCATCACTCCCTCCTTAGCACACCTAGAACTCACTAACAATCCCTGTCACACACTCTTATTCATTAATTTCCATGCATTTGAAACTAGTGCTCCCTTGCTTTTCCCTGGCCCACCATAACACTCCTTGACATGCATTGACACACCCAATAACTTGGCACATCTTGACATGTTTCCTTGGCCTCTAGCATGCATTAGCACTTCCAAACATACCCTTTCACTCCCTCCTTAGCACACTTGTAACTCGCTGACACTTCTTGTCACAATATCTTAAGCGTTCACTTGCATGCATTATTTTCACCTAGTGCTCCCTTGTGTGTCCCTAGGACTCCCTAACACTTCCTAGCATGTCTTAGTACACCGTGACACCTGACACATCTTGGTTGCATGCCACTCTGGCACAATAGCATGAATTAGTTTTTCCTAGTATATCATGTCACTCCCTAATCCTTAGCACACCTGGAACTCTCTCACACTCCCTATCACACACTCTTATTCATTCATTTCCATGAATTTTGACATAGTGCTCCCCTATGCTTCCCTGACACTCACTAACACACAACACACATTGGCACTTGGCACATCTTGGTATGCTTCCCTAACACTCTAGCATGCCTCAGAACTATCTAGCATATCTTGTCACTCCCTCCTTAGCAAACCTAGAACTCCATAACATGCCCTATAACTACCTGGCACATATTCGTTCTTAGCACTTGAAAATTCTTGGCATGCATTTGGATGCCCTAGAATGCCTTGCAATGGTTTAAGATAAATTTTATTTTAGATCAATTATTCACAATTAAGAGAGAAGTAATAGAGGATGATTTTTCACTTAAGACTCACTAGCACTTGGCCTTTGACATGTATTGGAACTAGTGTTGGTGTGCCTAACATGACCCTCTTGAAAAGGCAAGGACCTAAATTATTAACCCTCATATGTGTCCATTTATTTTCATTTTAACTTGGTGTTCCCTTTTGTTTCCTGACATTCATTGACA
Source organism: Pinus albicaulis (assembly GCA_034641835.2). Lineage (NCBI taxonomy): Eukaryota > Viridiplantae > Streptophyta > Pinopsida > Pinales > Pinaceae > Pinus > Pinus albicaulis. The sequence goes on along the minus strand of CM076574.1, from coordinate 343,325,912 downwards.
TGCATTAAGACCTAGCACATATTGTCATTCCTTAACACATGGCATTTCTTAGCATGCCTAGCATTCATTGGCATGCCTTGGCACTCTTTGACACATGTTACGACACCCTGACACTTCTTGACATGCCCTATAATTCCATATCATGCCTTGTCACTCCCCCCTTGGCACCCCTGACACTCACTGACACTCCCCGACATGCCCTCTTATTCATTCATTTCCATTCATTTTGACTTGATGATTTATGTTTGATGGGGTGCATGTTTAGAAATATTTCTTTTAAGAGAATAAAAAATGATCACACCATTAATGACATAAGTAATTATGAGATTCTACTTGAATGACATTAGGAAACTACAAAAGATATTTTAAGAATAAAATTCGTAGGGTTTTTTTATGGTGTGGGAATGGTAAGAAGTGAGTGGTCAATATTGTGATTTTATTTCTCATTTAATTTCTTATCCTTATGGTAGGCTCATCTTGAGAAAATTATACCCTCATCATGCTTACCCTCCAACTCCTAATCTTCTCAAAATAGAGGACAACTTGCATAGTGAGGGAAGGTATTTTGGTCTATGGTGTGTTGAGTTACTGGGTGAGAGTGTTAATGTACTATGAGATGGATTGAACCATTTACTTTGTGTCCTCTATGGATGATGTGTTGTAGATGTGTGTCATGGAACCACAGGGCCACTAGAAAGATTGTGTAAGATATAGCCCAACATAATCAATGCCCTGAGAGAAATATGTGGAGAGGGATCAAAATTTACGAGAGAGTGACACCATGGTGATCAATGCCACACATGAAGTCTTTTTATCTAGGCATTTATTTTCTAAAAAATTGTTTAGAGTGTCACTGAATTGGTGGAATTGTCAGATTCATGACATTGTAAATTATGTAGGAACTTTGTTGCTTTTTTTATAGAGGCTAAGTGTTATAGGTCAATTCAGGCATCATACCAAATGACCTAGTTAACTGGGCATCATCTCTAGGACCAATGAATAAGGGTCTATCATTCCCTATCATTTCAAGTTGCTACATGCCCTAAGGCAAGAATAAGACAAATCAAGCATGACTTTCATCAAGCAAAGGCTTCCAAGGTTTGAAGTTTATTATATAGCATATGGGAGCTCACCAATGATACCTCTAAGGGGACTAAGTGCATTGCATATGCAGGTATCCCCATGCAAGTCTGCTCTGCAAATCACTTCCCGACATCTATGGGTGTGTTGGTCACATTAGGAGCAAAATTCTCATTGTTGCAGAATCTCCACTTTCCCAGTGCCTTCTAGAAGAGTTCACATGTGTCAAGCTTCGAATCCAAGTGTCCATTTGACATCTACAAGATTGGGAACATTTCTTGCCTATTATTGGAAAGTCATCGATTGCAAAACAACCTTCAGCTCCTCTACAAATTGAGCACAAATCTGAGTGCTTGGTAAGGAAGAATTTGAGTAGAGAAATGTTGATGGATTTTTAATAGAGAGTTAGATTTGTGTAACAGCTGCTGGAGAGATTTATACTGTGATGGGGCTAGGGATGTTGTTTGAAGGTTCACTTCTAATAAGTCACTAGGTTGTAACCTCTCCTTCTATCATCAATAAAAAATACAACTTACTTTTCCCTATATGCATCTGTATTGGCTTTGATTTTCCATATTATAAGATTTTAGTTGATGTATATGGTTTATGCTTTACTGATTTAGCTAACTAACTTGAATAGACATCTGTATTATTTCTATCTTCTGTTGTTTTAGTGTTCTTTCTTGCAGGAATATTTTTGCACAAACCACTTGAATTTGAAGCTACAACAGAAGCGACAGAAGGAGCCATTTAGAAGCACTTGGATTACAAGTAAGCCTCTAATCCTTTCTGTGTATCTGCTTTGAGTTAGGAAAGGTAGTCGTATAGTCTTTAATTTGTTGTTCTAGACTGTCACCTATCTAGGGAAGCGTGTTTTATCCGTAATTCACAATTCTACCCAACAAATTGGAAACTCCGCTGGGAAAAATTTCTCTTAGATATAGGTGACTTAGCCTCTGTTTTTCTTTATTTATCCACCTAGTAGTTGTTATTCACAAAAATCAAACTCTTTCAGATCTTAATTTGCAAAAGAAGTGTGTTAAAAAATAGTGTTTTTCCTTATACACTACGCCCAACACACTCTTGGACAGGACACAGTGCTTTGCAGAGCACTGTCTCCCTTTCAAGTCTGTGTTGCAGAGCACTGTCTCCCCTTAAAGACTGCATTGACTCCTGAAACCATCCAGATTCACTTGATTTTGTATTTGCAAATTGATTTAGCGTGTTTTCTGCTGTGTTTTGAAAAGTTTGAACCTCATATTGACCAATGAATCTATATATTTCTTCCTCCTTTGAAAGAAAATTTGTTCAATGTTTATTTTAAAAAAAAAATCTTTATCATTACCAGATTTATTTTGAAGTATTTTTATTATCGCATTAATCTCATTTGCTTTCAAAATAGGAAATTTTCATAAATTATTCATATCCTGATAGGATAAATTGTTGTTAAATTCCTCATTTTTCCTTCAAAAGAGAAATTGTTGTTTGCATTCCTCATTTCTCAAAAGTAAAAAGAATTTTATTTGTTGGTTTAGTGCACTTAGTTTATTTTCTGCATTCATAACATTAAAGGAACTGAAAAAGAAAAACTTGCATTTGCATGTAGGATTTTTGTGTGTTTTACAAAAAGGAATAATTTGGAAATCTACATTTAGTTTGTGTTTTCTGATTCGTTTGCTCACAAATTGATTGCTCTTTCCCTCTAGTAACTAGGTCTTCATTGAAAAAACTGAAAGTGAAAGATTTCTTATCATTCTTAGTTGCATTTTAGGAATTTTCCAATACATCATCATGGTGAACTTTTGAGAGGCAAATTTTTAAGCAAGATCAACATAAATTAATCTCAATTTACCTAAAAAAGCATTGGAACCATAACAATAATATTTATAAGTTCTAGGCTAGAGACGTGTTTCGACAATGTAAAACATAGCAGCTGTCGTTAACTTGTCTGTGATACATTTCGAGTGTGATACCTCACTCCACGTACGTAAGTATATTGTAGCTCGTCCACGTACTTTTGGGTATATCGAGCGGTGTTATAGTATGATAAGTATAAAGGGGTGCTCTCACTATGTTGTTTCGCATCAGACATCGCTAATATGGACTTGGGCCTCCATGTACCTTCGGGTTTATTTGGGATGAAAAATTTTAGGTGCTATCCATCCATAGTGAACCAAGTCGGCTGCCTTGTAAATTGTGATACACTGAACACAACATTCGGGGAGATTGCCTGCCCATACTTCTTGGTTCACCAGGAGGTATTCTGCAGTTCACGATTTCTTGGTAAACCCTTTTGCCTAGCATTATCCTTTTATTTTGTTTATTTGTTTCTTATTAAAATAAATCAGTAATCATGGAAGAACAAAATCCTTTCCCCCGCCGTTCACATAGACTAGCATTAAAACCACCTTTACCACTAGAAGTTACTTCTGGTAGGCGATGATGATCACGATCTACCAAATCAAGTACAATCTGTACCTCTGGTGAAACATCATTTTCCCATAAACCATTGTTAGCTCAAGTTGTTTCTACACATCCTAATTCCTCTACTGTTGTCGAAACAGGGTCTTCACAGCTACTCGTGGTCACAATCCATCCAATCAGTGAGACCATACCTCCTAGACCCGACGTTGTTCAACCACAAATTGATCCAGATCCTATCTCTTCTTTGCCAGAAAATCTGTATCCTGAAGTCGAACAACCAGAAGTTGTTCCTACCTTCGTCATCCCACAAATTTCTGTAACTATTGAATCTCCCATATCACACAGTCAATCGCCTGAAATATTCTTTGGGCCTGATAGTGAAATACTTCCACCTGGTTTAATTGCGATTGAAGAAATCCCACAAGATGATACACCTTTAACTCAAACCCATTTTGGGGAGGACCTTTACCTGTATGGGTCTTTTTCTCAATCGAAACCCTCTGCTTTTTTTGATCCTTCTCCTTTTCAAATTCTCGTTAATTCAGAAGGGTATACCTTTGGTCAAGCAACCATGAATGAACCAACATCTTCGGTTGGGCCAGCTATTCGAATTACGTCAGCTCCTTCCCTCGCTACCCCATCGATGTTCACAACTTCAGAGTCATATTTTCATGGTGGCCCTATGGTCCCATCAGGTTACAAATAATTATCTGGAATTTTCTCTGGTGCATCTTCAAATCCATGGACTTTACCAATTTCTTCATCTGGTATTTTAACTGGTAATCCTATCGTAAGTACTGAATGGTTTGATTCATTATATACATCATCAGGGAAATATCAAGCTGGTCCTTCTGGGTATATTCCTTTAACTACCATATGAACTGGACTCCCAACATTTGGAGAGCAATATTTTCCATCTTATTATCCTCCTCATGCTGGGGGGAAACCTTTGGTCACAAAATATGACAGTACTCTGTCATTTTTTGGTCAATCTTATGTGGAAACGAATGTTTGTCAATGGCATCCCACTCTGCCTATCCAACCACAAACGTTTGTACACTCGTATCAACCAGTTCAACCTGTTACACCCACTTCATTACCACTTGTTAATACATCTTTACCCCTATTAAAGAATCAAAATTTTGTACATCAACCTTATCAAGTGGGTCCTTCAACTCAATACCATCAAATTTTGGGTCCACAGACTCCAAATCCTTTGATTAATTTACAACAACCTGTATCAGGAATCATTTATTCACAAGCTGGTCTACCATTTTATGGGATGTCACAACTGCAACCTGGTTATACATATCAACCGAATCCAAGTTATCCTAATTTGGGTTATAAAATTGGTGGACAAACCCATTGGCGACCTCAGGTGCAAATGCCTCAAACTTCTTTTCAACAAGTATCATATCCAGGTTTTGGTCAACAGAATCCTCAAGCATTTGCTATGCAAAACAACCACTATCTGGGTTACCAGTAGCAGCTTCCTTATGCTGGTGCTCAAAGGCTTATTGCTCAAGAAATTCCATCTTACCCTGGCTATGCTCAACCTGACCTTAATAGACAGTTTCCCTTTGTTGCAACTTTAGAGTTACCAGATTTAAATCGGTTAACCAATGATCCAATCAACTATGCTCCTTGGAAGCCGATGATACCTCAAAAATTACCCTCAGATATTCCTAAGTTCAATGGAAACCCCGGAGAAGATCCATCGACTCATGTTATGACTTATCATTTATGGTGTTCATCAAACTCCCTGAATGATGATTCTGTTCGACTACGTCTTTTCCAGAATACACTCAAAGGTCTGGCTGCCAAATGGTACATTGAATTACCTAGAGCTTATTTTGACAACTTCGTAGCCCTAGCTACTGTCTTTTTGACTCATTTCTAGTTACCCATCAGATATGAAACTGTAACCAAACTCTTGAATAATTTCAAATAGACTAATGCAACTCACATTTCTGATCATATTCATGAGTGGTGTTGTCATCATCGAATGGTTAAGACCTTTGTTCCAGGTCAACTCCTTGTTGAATGGTTCATTAAGTCCCTGTTACCATCTATAAATGAGGATGTGGCTAAGGGCGACGTCGTCACAAAGAGAAAGTTATCGCTCGTGCCCAATATTTAGACTTGATTTATACTCAGTCTGGCACGCTCTATGAAAAAATTCCTAACGCGTCGAGATCTAATTTCAATGTTCCTCCTCAATCAAGGACTCTGATGCCAGAGATGGCCTGACAGGCACTGCAAGTACACGCCACACTACTGCATCTGATCTTTCTCCTACTTCTTAAATTAATGCCATGTCATTTGACAAAGGAAAAGGTGACAAGAAACTAGGATGTAAGGAAAAGGGGAAATCAAAGAAAAAACAAACTTCTAACCCTCAGGAAAGATCATCTGATCAACTGTTTGGACCTCGGAAACCTTGTTATCCATGCATAATCTATAATGAGGAACACTTTGTTATGGATTTTCCTCACCACGCTGAAGTCTCCAAAATCATCAAGACTTCTCATACATCAGCTGTGTTGACAGACCCATTTCCAAATCCGAACACCAATATGGTTGCTACAGATCCAGCTCCTAGTTCCCAAGCGTTAATGTTATCTGTGACAAAACCTTCAAAAGATATTTTGGTGTCAATGCAAAATAAATATTATGGTAGTCAGGCCATTTATCAACCTCCTACCTTGACAATGAATCCATGTACAGAATCAATACCACCTATTGCTATTCATGAATTGAAAATCAAGCCACCAAAGGGAGTAATTCATAAATCGACATATAATCCTCGAGCAAGAGCTGCACAAAACCATAACATAGTTGAATATTTTATTCAATCCCCTTTAGCTATGTCTGCTCTTGAGGTATTACAAAATTGTCCCTCCCAAAAACAGGCTTTATTGTCGGTTATTGGTGGAATTTATCCGACTGATTCTAATCTTGTCGTCTTTAATCATACAGGCTATGTGCCACAACTACCAGCAGAATTGGCATTCTCCATACAAGTAAATGTTCTCAGGCACCTTGTTCATTGAACTATTATTGATGAGGGAGCATCTACATGCATTATGTCCCTAAACTATTGGAAGTCGCTTGGCTCGTTGCGCTTATCACAATCATCAACGACGTTGAAGGCATTTGATGGATGTACATATAAACCTTGTGGTATTATTAATAACCTCCATGTTGAACTAGGGGGAAAACAATGAATATTGATGTTGAGGTTGTTGACAAACCCCTTGAATATAATATTTTACTTGGAAGGCCATGGGTATATGCAATGACTGCCACTGTTTCTACATATTTTAGAATGATTTCCTTTCCACATAAAGGTACAATCACAGTCATTAATCAAATATCCTTCTTTGCCTCTGCTTCACAGCTAACTGGAAGTGTTCCGTTCATTCACATACCCCAACTAGAACTTCAGAACATTGGTGTAGGACTCTTAAAGGATTCCACTCTTATGGGAACCTTTGCATTACCGCCGCCCGCGACGTCGGTAGAAATTGTAAGTATAGAGACCTGCTACATGATCTCTTCACTATATCTGGCTTAAGGAAGAGTACGAGTGATTCTGAAATTTCTAAGTTGGATGAATTTTACCACCTAGCCCTATTGAGCTAGCATAACAATCAATATATCTGGCTTGGGTCGAAAATCCGAAATCAGCGTCGCCGAGTGTTTGGGTTGATTGTTACTTAGATTTTGGTACTCCATCTGATCCATTTTCCTCAATGTTCTTGACAGATGAGAATATTTTGGAAGCCATGATGTCAGAGGGAGAACCATGGGAATATTATCATCATCATTCCTATCTTTCTGACTATGAAGAAAATAATCTTAGTGAACTATATCACCCATTCATCAAAAATTTCTTTTCGAATTCTTTTCCCATTAATGCAATCGATTCTGAGTGAAATTTGTCAAATATTGAAGAAACCATTTCTATTGATATTTCGACCAAACCTAGAATTATAGAGAATATTGATGTTGGTATATCTTGTTCTCCATAAGACCATCAGAACTTGAATCATATCGCTCTCTCTTTCATGAATTTCGTGATGGATTTGCTTGGTTTTACAAGGAAATGCCAGACATAGATACTAGTATATTTGAACACACTATTAATATGTATCCTAATGTCAAACAGGTGCGTCAACAGCTTCGTCCTGTTCATCCGAAGAAAGCCACTGCCATCAAAGCAGAAGTTGAAAAAATTTTGCGTGCTAGTTTCATTTACCATATTCCGCTAACTGAGTGGGTTTCCAATATTGTTCCTGTTATGAAAAACAAGGAACCATTAGAGTGTGCATCGATTATCAGGATGTTAATCATGCTTGTTCAAAAGACAACTATCCTACTCCCTTTATCGACCAGATAATTGACGATTGTGCTGGATGTGAAATATTTTCGTTCATGAATGGATTTTCCGACTAAAATCAAATCAATATCCGCCCAGATGATCAACATAAGACAACATTCATCTATCCCTGGGGTACATTCGCTTATAGGAAACTTCTATTTGGTTTAAAGAATGTTGGGGAAACCTTTTAGAGAGAAATGGATTATGCTTTCAATGAAATCAAACACATTTTTCAACCATATCTAGATGATTTATCACCGCATTCATGAAATTAGACTAATCACCCGATGCATTTGAGAGCCATTTTATTACACTGCTGACACTACAACATATGCCTCAATCCACATAAATGTTTGTTTTTTGTTGGTTTTGGTCATTTTCTTGGATTCTTAGTTTTAAAATAAGGAATTCGAATCAACCCATTGAAGGTTCAGACCATTCTTAATTTTTCTGTACCATCAAACTTACTTCAGATACATAAACTTCAAGGAAAGGCAAACTTCCTAAGGAGGTTCATTCCAAATTACGCTGAAATGGCTAAAGGATTTACTCGACTCTTGAAAAAGGGGGTTCCCTTCCATTGGGACCAAGTTGCGCAAGCTTCTTTTGATGCTGTCAAGGACACTCTTGTCCGAGCGTCATTAATGTATCCTCCTAATTATCAAAATGATTATTTCCTATATATTTCCGCGGTCGAAACGGCCATTGCTATGGTATTGGTTCAAGTAGAAGACGGAATTGAACATCCGACCTATTATTTGAGTCATAATCTCAATGATACGGAAGTTAAGTACCCATACATAGAAAACTTTCCTTAGCAGTTGTTCAAGCTGTCAAAATATTTCGCCATTATATCCTACTCTGAAAAACAACAATAGTTTCGGATTGCAACCCCATGACTTATATCTTATCATGCCAATTGATGGGGGGGAAATATTCAAAATGGATTGTCATTTTTTAGGAATTTGATTTGGAATTTATCAAGTCCAAATCAAAGAAGTCTTTAATTTTGGCTAATCTTCTCTATGACCTTCCCTCTGATAGTAATGCAACTACGTCAAAACCATAAATTCATGACGAGTCTCTATTTTTGATTGGATCATGTGATCCTTGGTATGGGGATTTCATCATTTATCTCCAAACCCAAACTTTTTGACCTAATACCTCTTACTCTAAACAATGATGTATTCGATACCAAGCCAAAGTTTATCTGATCGCCGGCGATACACTTTATTGTCGTGGTGTCGATAGCATTTTAAGGAGGTGCCTCACTCATGAGGAGGCCAAAAAAGTGTTAAATTATTGTCATGCTAGGGCATGTGGTGGAAATTTATCTGGATATGCTACCGCGCAGAAGATACTCCACGCCGGATACTTTTGGCCTACTATTTTTCGATACTGCATCCTCGCGGTTATAAATTGTCATGCGTGCCAGATTTTTGATCGTAAGATCCACAAACCGCCATCACCAATGCATCTTGATGTCTCTGTTGGACTGTTTACGAAATGAGGTATTGACTTCATGACCTGTAACCCTCGTTCATCCAGGGGGCATGGTTATGTTATTGTCACAGTCAACTATTTTACCAAATGCGCTAAAGCGAGGCCTACATTCAACAACAGAGGACACACAACTACATTGTTTTTCTCTAACCACATTATTGCATGGTTTTGGGTCCCATAGGCTATAGTTACGAATCATGGGAATAATTTTCGCAACCACATGATGTCTGAATTGACTGTGAAGTTAGGATTGTCACATGATAATTCTACTCCTTATTATCCACAATCAAATGGACAAGTTGAGGTTGTTAACAAATTTCTTAAATGAATGCTTCAACGAATGATAGTAGTTCGTAAAAGAAACTGGCATTTGATCTTGTACTTCTCTTTGTGGGCATGTCAAACCTTGGTGAGAAACGTGACCGGATTTACTCCTTTTAAATTGGTGTATGGTCTAGAAGCAAACCAATCTAATGTGAAATATCATTGTTAAAACTCGTAATAGACTTGTTACCTGACACCTCAGAAGAAGAAGCATGTCTCCTTAACCTCATCCATCTTGATGAAACGCATCATGAAGTGCAATTGGCCAATGAAGCACATAAGAGACGTATAAAGGCACAATACGATAAAAATGTCCAGCCTCGCATCTTCTCAGAGGGCGACTTGGTCCTTCTTTACGATCAAGAAGCTGATGTAATAGGTACAGGAAAATTTGAGCCATTATGGCATGGCCCCTATATTTTCAAAAGAGTTCTTGCTAAGGGTGCCTATGATTTAGTTGATTACAATGGAATTACATTGGCGCAGCCTAGAAATGGGTTGTATTTGAAATGTTATTATGCTTAATCATGAGCATAGGAATTTTTTGTATTATCTTGTATATATGATGTTTATTTTCATTCACTATCTAAATTTGTTTTTAGAGTTTTCTTGACGTTAGTAATCCACTTTACATTTCATCGCAGATGTCTAAATATTCAAAACCATTTGTTGGATATGCTGATGGTGCTAGTCATAGTACGCATAATCTATCCTCTACAGCATGGGCCATTTTCTCTCTGAACGGCAAGTTAGTGAGTTTTCAAGGGATTTGTATTGGTAGATTGATGAAAAATATCGGTGAGTATAGCATGTTGATCGAACTTCTCTCTGATGCCATTTCATTTGGTATTAACCGCATAATCATAAGGTTAGACTCACAACTTGTGGTATTACAACTTACTAGTATTTATACTGTTATAAATCCAACACTTCTTAGATTTTTCCTAAGAGTTCGAATTTTGGAAAGATATTTTGATTTTATTCAATATCAACAAATTTCCAAAAATTTGAACGCATCGACTGATTCATTAGCTAATCAAGTTTTAGACAGAAATTTGCAACATATGTAAAGAAAACATTCACATCATTGAATAGGATTGCACAATAAACATAGGAAAAAATCTGGAATCATATAAATAGATAGTTATAGGTCTTTACAAAATTTGTGCCCAAGACACAATGGTCATCTGACCTCAAAATGTATGCAAAATGTCACAAGTAAACTAGTGGTGCTCGTGGTAACATGCTATAGGTCTAGCTATCCTACGAAGTAACCGCATCCAACGGTTAGGAACACCAATATTGTGTCGTTGCAGTCACATAGGAAGCTCCTCGATCCATAAATATGAAATCCCGAAGGTCAAACCCTCTATGTGTTGTTGAAGCTCAGTCAGAGTCTCAGCCATATCAAGATCCTAAATGACTGCTCTCCCGACAGCCCTCTCTGCTGGCACATCTACTTCGCGCTCTGGTTCCACTACTGGTTGAACATGACCAACATCTGCATTACATCAAACATTTAGTTTAGTCTTGGGAAGAAATAAAAAATAAAAAAACATGGTCATAACATTCTTACCCATTTCACCCCACTAAGCGCCTTCTGGTAATGCTAAATCTGGATCTCCTTGGAAATCAATGCCTACGTATGCGTACTCATCAATGGCGATGATATATTGCCGAAACCAAGAAAAGAATGCAGTAGAGAACAGAACAGTCGATTGGCTAGCATGCTGACCCATAATTTCTACCCATCTTTTCATCCAAGGATCTCTAGGGCTAGCTATATCCAATGTCACATGTTGTGGCTGCATCAGTGGAATCTGTTCCAAAGCGAAGGATATAAGGATAGAACCATAGCTGAAATTATTCTTCCTTCCTCCCTCTGGTTTGTTTAGTTGTTCCTTTATCTGAGATAGAAAAACTTCAGACCAGTTGAATATTGTTGGCTCCATACACTCTAGCGCATACTGCATATACGAGTTATTCGCTACATGTAGTGCAACGGTGCCGACAATTTTAGTGATCTTGAAAAGGATAATTCTCAAAGGAAAATCTTTGACATCTCAGATATCTATTTTTCCATCTTTGCTAGGTGTCGCCCCTAGATAGCAGTACTACAAAATATAATCCCTCATTGTCTCTCCTCCAACGATAGACCCTGAGAGTGAAGTGGGAAAACCTCTCCTCAACAAACCTATGAGAAAATACACATCCTCAACTGTTATGGGAACCACTTGGTTATTAATATGAAATGCCTCTATCTTCAGATCCCATGCTCGAACTAAGAACTCCAAGAGTTCTATTTGTTGCCTCATCCTAGACAATTTGAAGTACTTAAGCAGTCCACAATCTCTTAGGGATATTATGGTCTTGGATCATTCAAGGCAATCCTATCTTGTTCTTCATGTTCTCTTTCCCTCCATGTAATTTTTATTATAATCTGATGGAAACTTGAAATACAACCATAAGATCCATTATATTCCATTTATTGAAACAAAACTAGGAAAACTTTGGGCATTATGAGAAAATTAAAAACTTATACTGCGCCCAACACACTCCCTAGCAAGAGACAGTGCGTTGCACATGCAAGTACCCTTAACTGTACCTGCTATGCAACGCAAGTTTTGACATTCAGGGGTGTGTTGCCCTCGTCTTGGGCAGAATTTACCCTAGAGGCCTTAAAACCCTAAACATTTTCAGAAATTAGAGATGAAATGAATACTAAAGGAACGAGGAGGTTCATAGCACTAACCTGGATTGAACGACGATAAAATCCATCCATAGAAACGACTGTAATCAGTAGCCGAAGTTCAGGGGCAAAATCAAGTTCAGAGCTCCAAAATACAAATGGTAACTATGGAATTGTAAAAATGAATAGTGAAACTACTTTTAAATAGTCATTTAATTATTTGCAAGTTAAATTTATTGCTATGAATATAGTTTTATCAGGTTTTTATCATAAAACATGTATTTTTAATCCATTTGATGTTGTTCTGAACATGAAATACAACTGATGAATAGATTAGTCGTGCAGATTTACTTATGACTTGACCACAAAGCATACTTTTTCTCCTCATTTTTCAAGATTTGTTAAAAATGAAAAATATTTGAAGTGCACTTTTATCTCTTTTTCGAGCTTCGATAACAGTGAAAAAGGAACCCATGGAGTCTTCTTTTAGCTCTTTTCAGACTTTGATAATGTGAAAAGATTGATGAGCACTTGTCTTTTTGAGCTCGTAAAAGTAAATGAATTGGTATCTACTCAGTATAAGTTTACGAAAAAGGAATACCTTGGTTAAACATGACCGAAGAGGTTGTCTTAGATATTATTTTACACTTTTTCGGGTCTGAGTGACAAATTTACAAAAAAATACTAATTGAGTTTTCTTTCATCCTCTTTTTCAAACTCTCTAAATATGAAAGGACTGGGATATCACTATCGTTAAGCTCGTTAAAACATAAAATAGCGACGAGCTTGTCGATCATGGCAAGGATTGAGTTTCATTCATCGCTAGACTCATTAAATTATTAGATAGTGATACTTTATTCACTCGAAGGGTTGAATTATAGATAAAGAAAACGTTACCCTCCTCGACCTTGTTAAAAAATAAAGAGGTATTGGTCGACAAATGACTAGGGAAAATTTGGGAAAAGTAAGAAAAATTTCTTTATGGTAGCAAGTCGCTCTTGAACATGACACTTCCTTCACTCCATGTCCGTGACTATTTGGGTTGGGTAATCATCTTGACAGTTCATTCATACCTATGGTTCATCATACCTTCACTTCGGTTTTGGGTTAATGTTGCCAACTCATCACAGTGTTGCCGATATGTTCAAGAGAAGTCATCCAGTGAATAAACTCATCCTTCTGCAATACTCATAAGCCTTCATTCTCATGACTGTTATCCCTAAAAATTGCTATATCAAGTCATACCTTTGTCTCTGAAATCAGTAACTACCATTTCGCAATAAGGTGACTTCCGGTCGACGAAAAATCAATATCCAGGAAGTTCACTTAGAAACATCAGATTCCAGTACCATGAGGCTTGTTACAACATTGACAAGATCCTCACTTCCGAACCTTTGACCAAAAAATTTTGTTTGGTGTTCAACATCAAAGCATCTATTCACGCCTTACAAAATGTACTGCAATACCTTGAGGTCCATTTTCATTAATGGTGGTTCTCTCACATTTTTTAATAGCTCACATCATTGACTAGTAATCAAACGATGTCTTTCCATGTTCGACAACAAATCATATATTTACATGGCTAGATTTGTACCCGAATGATCGAGTGAACGAGATAAGAAGACCCCGGATCTAGTTTCAGCCATCCGAGCTACGATTTCAGGATTTTTGTACACATCATCTATATGGTGACCTTACATATAGATTATCATCTGAACATGGGCCTATATTTGTAGGCATGTCTGCATTGGGCAACATTCCAATGTTGACGAATTTTTGAATTTTGTACATGTTATTAGATTTTTTATGTGTTGAACATGGGAATGCCTACCCTCAGCAATTATGATCAAAGAGGATATATCGTGATGTAATGTATTTTAATATTGATGCAGGTGACCACCCCGCTTTATCTCCAGCCCATCATAGTGTAAAGCATCTCAATCAAATGTTTTTATTATTTTCACCTCACGCTTTAGGGGGAAATTGTTATAGGTCAATTCGGGCATCATTCCCAATGACTTGGTTAACTGGGCATCATCTCTAGGACCACTGAATAAGGGTATATCATTCCCTATCATTTCAAGTTACTACATGCCATAAGCCAAGAACAAGACAAATCAAGAATGACTTTCATCGAGCAAAGGTTTCCAAGGTTTTAAATTTATTATATAGCATATGGGAGCTCACCAATGCTGCCTCTAAGGGAACTAAGTGTGTTGCATATGCAGGTAACCCCATGCAAGGTTGCTCTGCAAAGCACTTCCCAACATCTATGGGTGTTTTGGTCACATTGGGAGAGAAATTCTCATTGTTCCAGAATCTCCACTTGGCAAGTGCCTTCTAGAAGAGTTCACATGTGTCAAGCTTCAAATCCAAGTGTCCATTTGACATCTACAAGATTGGGAACATGTCTTGCCTATTATTAGAAAGTCATTGATTGCAAAACAACCTTCAGCTCCTCTATAAATTGAGCATAGATCTGAGTGCTTGGTAAGGAAGAATTTGAGTAGAGAAATGTTGATGGATTTTAAATTGAGAGTTATATTTGTGTAACAGCTGCTAGAAAGATTTATACTGTGATGGGGCTAGGGATGCTACTGGAAGGGTCACTTGAAATCAGTCACTAGGTTGTAACCTCTCCTTCTATCATCAATAAAGAATACAACTTACTTTTCCCTATATGCATCTATATTGGCTTTGATTTTCCATATTGTAAGATCTTAGTTGATGTATATGGTTTATGCTTTACTGATTTAGCTAACTAACTTGAATTGACATCTGTATTATTGCTATCTTCTGTTGTTTTAGTGTTCTTTCCTGCAGGAAGCTTTTCGTACAAACTGCTTGAATTTGAAGCTACAACGGAAGCGACAGAAGGAGCCATTTAGAAGCGATTGGATTACAAGTAAGCCTCTAATCATTTCTATGTGTCTGCTCTGAGTTAGGAAACGTAGTCGTATATTCTTTAATCTTTTTTTCTAGACTGTCACCTGTCTAGGGAAGCGTGTTTTATCCGTAATTCACAATTCTTCCCAACACTAAGGTTGCAAGGAGAATATAGGGTTTGTAGGGTCTTAGGGGAAAATAAGTATCAATTTATAGCTCTTTGATATACTAAAGAGTATGGATTATATTATTAGTTTATATGGATTATATGACATTGAATCCACCTTGAGATGGAGGTTGTTATGTATTAGAGAAATTAAGGAGATGGCAGTTAAACAATTTCTCTTATCATGAGATTATCTTGTGATGTTTTATTATTATTATTTCTTCTTTAAAATTATATTTTCTTATCTTAAAGGGTAATTCCAATTAATAAATAGAAGAATACACAATATGTAGGCACATGTTAGGAAAAAACCCTACTTTTTGGGGAAAACCTAGTCAAAATTCTTCCTTTAGTATATTTAAAATTATATGACCAGGATATTTAGACTATAGACTTCCTCCATCAAGTAATCCCTTCATTGTGTTATCATCTATATCTCCATGACATCGAGATCTCATTTTCTTGCACCTAAACTCCATCATCATTACCTTGACCGAATTTGAGATAGAAACATAGCACTGAGCATCATTACTGAGATCACCGAGCATCATCATCGCACTGAACATCAGAGCTGAGATCATCGAGCATATTCATAGCAGTGAGTATCATAACATAGCACTGATTCTGTGGTAGATCTATGTTGACACCAAGGCATTGTTTTGTTGCAACATCATATCATGGAAGTTACCCGATTCATAACATAGATGGTTACCTGAATTTTGTAATATGTTCAGAACCTTATCATCCAACACTGAATCTGTGATCATGATTTCAACTATATATATGGTCTGAAACTTCAAAGATGTCCAAAATTCTATGGTAGACATGTAAAATTATACCCCTATATATATAGTTGGTTTCCATAGTTATTGAGTCGACATGACAATATGAATTGTTGTGTCTTGATTTGAGCTGACTTGAAGACTGATTGAAGCCGAGTTAAGGAGGCAACTTTGATGAATTTTATCACTTGACTTGCAGGTTTTTTTTCAAGTACATTTCAAGAATTACCACATTGAATAAGATGACTTGATGGAGGATCCTTTTGACAACCTAATGTTACATGATTTAAAAGCCCAAAAATTTGATCAATTTAAATCAATAAGAACTAACCTGTAAGTCCACAATTGGGACCTTAATTTAAATATGACCCAAGCATGAAACCCATGAATTAATAAGTAATTTAATAATAATAACAATAATTTCATTTGACAAATACTGTATAAATTATACAAGAAGCATGTATATATTTGATTCACCTGGTCTAACAATGTGCTAAAGTTAAATACTGAATCGCTTCTACAAATATTTTGTGGAATTAAAAACACAATTACTAATCACATGAACATGAAGAAAGATCAATCACACACAATGCATATAATTTCCCAGGGAAAGCTTACAGCTAAAAACCCCACTATATTCTATTGTATATTATATCATGGATCATGAAATAATTACATACAAAACTCTTCTCACAAGAGCCCTCAGTACATCATCTAATTGCTCACACTGTCATACAAAAATTGGCAAATCCCTTAGCCAATTTACTACATCCAGATAGCCTACATTCACTGTGCAATCCATGTTGAATGCAATCTCTGAATTGATGCAATCATGTCTACCTTGACTACGCAAGTATCATGGGCACATCCAATGTGTGTTTACTTGCATGTGTGCAAGAAAATAATGTCACAACTGATAGTCAAGCTCCCTTTCACCTAGAACTCAACAGGGTATCCACTAGATCTGACATGCATGTAACTAATAATAGTAAATCCTCAGTTGCATGCGAGATCACTGATTGTGAATTAATTAATATTTAATTCAACAGATCTCTCACTAGTGTATCTTCAGTTACAACTAGCACAACTAAGTTTAACTCACTTAACTGAGTTAAACTAATTTACAACATGCATCAACTCATGCACCACTGCACTTCGAACTCTGTTATAGCTAGAATTACTCTGCATGTCCAACCAACCAACTTCTAACTCGAAATTCACTAGATAACTGAATTTTCCACTTCAGTTAACTATTTGAAGTCCATGTTGAGAATAGATTACATTTTAATTTCCATCTAAATTAGGGGATAATAAAAATAGAAATTCACCCAAAAAATAGCCCTGTGGGCCCCACCCTAGTGTAGGTGCTTAATGCACTAGTGTGGGTGCAGAATCTTCTTGTTGAATCTCAACAAATACATTAATAATGAATACTAAACCTAGTTAAAATTTTCAACATTATGACTCCCAGAGCCTCATCCTTCTTCCTATTGATGAAAAAATTTTATTAGTTATCCCTTGGATAAGAACCACCATTTTCATAAAGTCCTATAACTCTTCACTTTTCAAAAATTTTCCCATATATTGTGCCCAAATTCCATAATTGTGTCCATTAAAATTTATGAGATCTATATTGAAACTCATAATGTTGACCCATTGATTTTATCCTAGATTTAGTTTGCAATTAGAAAACTCAAACCAATCCACTAAAAAAATCTGACTTTTTAAGAGAATATACAACTTGCATAAGGCTTGTAGGTAACATACTACATCTCAAACCATTAGATTTAATACCATGTTTGAGAACTGTGGTATTTTGTATATTAGAAAACTCGTATTCTAAAATAGAGGTGGTGTTTATATACATTGTTACAACACCTAAGAAAAACAAAACATAGTTCAACATACTAAGAAGTGTAAGAAAAAAATTTATTTCCATACAAAACACATATAATCTATTGTGCACCATATAATAAATACACCCATAAGACCATATTTTGTAGCACCAAGATGTAAAAAACACAATCCATACTTTTCTTAACATAAAATAATAATAATATAAGAATGATTTGAATGCAAAATTAAATGGAAATGAGTCATGGTAGAATGGAGGAATTCAAAAGGTTGAGTTGGAAATCCAAAAGATAATGCAAACCCTACATAAGGAATAAACACATCACAAGTACTATTTACCTTAGAAAATGACGATAACAACTCCTCTTAACCACCCACACTAAACCTAATTGACATCCTAATTTCTTTTTGATCCCTTTTCAATGCTTCATAGATATGAAATTGAAATGAATATTGTTTTATATTTATAAAAACTATACCTCAAGATCCATTTAAATTTGGATAGTGTGGGTTGTCTTTAAATTAGATAAATTGAATTGACATTATATTGAAACCTCATCAAGAACATGCTTTGGAAATAGATAATTGAATTTGGTGATACTGTGGGTTGTCTTTAAAATAGATAAATTTAATTTACTTTAAGAATAACCATATTGAAACGTCATAGAGAACATGTTTTGGAAATAAAGAATTGAATTTGGTCATATAATAAGATTTGAAATTGTTTCTGATTGACTAAAGGCTTGTTTTCCTCATACACAAGGAAATAAGTTAACTAAGCAATAAATAAAAGTATCTTGCAATAGTGAAATTCCACCACTTAATGGCCTGCCAATGAATCATTTCAAATAATTTAATTTTCCTTAAATAACATTAATGAATTATCTCACTTTATTTTTCTTATAGAATACAATAAAAATAAATTACTAAAAAATGACCATTTTCAAATAAATTTCCATAAAATATGGTGATATAATAATAAACATTATACACTTGAAATATCTGAGTCCCTTCCATAAAATGAGAGGAAAAGGTTGAGATTGTTTTAACAAAAATCAAACACTAACATTTCCCTTTTCCTTCCAGAGAGAGCAAGGGTTCCCTCCCTTACTGCACCTTCATTTTCCTTGAGGACGAAAAAAAGTTCTTGATTCTTCATGCTTTGTTTCTATTCTCTGAACTTTCTCAAGTTTTCCCAGTACAAGTTATTAAATTTTACAAACATGTTGTGATCAAGGTGCTTGAATGTCATCAATGCACAGTTTGTTCATTGCTTATGTTAGTTTCATCATATGTTTTAACATAAATAAAGAGCCCTGAAGGTTTAAAATCGTAACCCTAGAATCAACTTCCCAGTGGTGCAACTTTCGTATAAAACCTCTGTTTGGGGCACACAATAAGTCCATTTGAAATAACCATATTTAGGATTACAAGTTTTGGTTGGGCCTAGGGAATGACATGAAAACCTATGGACCCCTAAATCACCAAAAAACATCATTTAGGGCATACAAACGACCCTAGAAATTCAGGACCCAAAAAACCATTGAAAAAAATGATAAGAAGATAAAGAACCATTGAGTTAGTGGTAGAGGTGGGTGGCCACCAATATCCACCTAGATTATAGTTCCACATAATTTTAGGGTGGGAGATAAGGTATGGGTGCATTTGTATAAAGAACACCTCTTAATATCCCATTAGAAGTGCCCCCCCCCCCCCACCCCCCACAACTCTCCATTCTGATATAGGCCTTACACAAACACAAAGGTTGTAGGTGAAGATTCTTATAAATCAAATATTCCCTTTCCTTTGGCTTCAACTTTATATTTAATGTGGTGCTATTTCAAAGATATTTTCCACCTCTCATAGGAACCTCATTTTTCTACTTTGGTGCACGTGTCTCACTAGGAGCCATATTCAACAAAATTTTCCCCACTTGACAAAGGAACTCGACACAAAATGGACAACTTATTCATAAGGGGGGACAATTGATTCAATAAAATACTAGTGACCACCCACTTTTTCCATTGATTCAACATTATTCCACATCTTGGTAGTTATATTATAGTGTTTTAGGCCTCAAACTTCTCGTGCCCTTTTTGGGCATTTCCCTTGAATTTTTGGCATTTTTCATAGACTAAAGACACACAATATGGATTGTAATGGTCCAAGAAATGTACTAAATGGATTTTTCATGAAAAATTTGTGGCCTCGAGAAGTTGATATATCAATTAGCCTCTTTAGGCCCACATTTTTTTTGGCACATCATTTCCTAGGGCCAGGGTTTTGGATTTTAGGGTTTTTGCATCTTAGGACATCATACTTTATGTTAAAAGGTAGTTTTGACATATTGTAATGTTTTATTGTGATTAAGAGTATTTGACACATCTCTCTTCATAAAGAAGCTACCACGATTCCAGTTAGTTTGTATCACTTTGCAATTTATAGTTTTTTTTCTATTTCATTCATTAATAGAATTTTTATTTTGTTCTACCACTGTACTCTTTGCAATATCTTTTATACATTTCCATTTATGTTTTTGCATAATAAAATCCTCTTCAAACCTTAGGTCTATCTATGGATTTTTGTTCTAGTAGAAGCTTCTACCTTTGGATGGCCATGGGTCCTAATATTTGAATATTGGAGCAAATTTCCAACTTTTTAATATCTTTACAATGGTTGAGAAGATGTGCTTCCTCATAAGAGGTCATAGGTTCAAATCTTAAGGGGTGTAGTATGTACATCTTTGTAGAGTTTATCGGACTCACGTCCTTTGTCCTAAAAACAATGAGATCACAAAAAGGTCTCAATCTCTAGCTTAGCCATGAACTTAAAAATAGATTATTACTACTATATTACGAGTATTAGCTCTATTTAACCTAGATTAACCTCAATAGATATTTTTCTAATGAAAAAATAAAATATTCTTAAAAAATCTACAGTAATGTTCAAAATTTTGAAGTAATAACATTTTACAACTTGTTTTATTTTATTTTTAATACGAAAAAACATATGTAACATTTGAACATTGGTGGGTGTTTTAAGCATTTGAAATTTGGTGGCTTATCAATTGGAGGGAAAGCTATGGCACGAGGCCGGGGAGACTTGTACAGGAAAAACAACACAGCCTATGGTTCCTAGAGATTTGAGGGTTTAGTTGTTTTGGCCATTAAAATTTTTTTCTAAAACAATTTTGTGCAGTGATGGTTTATGGGGACCTTTAAATGGGAAAAATTGAGGGATTCGAGGTCATCATAAGTGCGACTTTGGGTATTATTCTGCACTTCCTCGTGTTCTGAATTGTCTCCATTTACCGAAATGTGGCATTAGGGGAATTTTGAGGTCTAAAATGGGCCTCCTAATAAAAATTTACAACCAAAATAAAATTTATGAGAACCAATAAAATTCAATATGATGATGTCAACCATGGGGTATGATTCACCATTTCTGGAGTTAAAAGGTAAAAATATTAAAAAATAATAAAATAATAAAACTACTTTTTCGACTCGTATTTTCAACTTATCTCCTTAATGGTTTACTCAAATTTCGCGCAAGAGTACTCATTGGATGAAAAATTTAATTCCACATCCAAGGAGTACCCATGTTTCATACTTTTGATGGACCCTGCTACATGAAAAATGAGAAATACATGAAAAACGTGATTGCAATCACGTTTTTCATGTATTTCTCATTTTTCGTATAGCAGAGTCCATCAAAAGTATGCAACATAGGTACTCCTTGGATGGGAAATTAAATTTTGCATCCAACAAGTATTCCTGTTCGAAATTTGAGTAAAACTTTAGGGATATAAGTTCAAAATACGAGTTGAAAAAGTAGTTTTTTCTTTTTCCCTCTAAAATTTGATGATGTAGTCAAATATTATTTGATTATTTCCACTATTATTTTATAATTTCCTTAGGAGGCCCATTTTAGACCTAAAAATTCCCCTAATGACTCGTTCATCTGAGATTTTGGGGATAGTGATATTATTGTAATAATTTGGGACTGGTGTTTTGTTTTGTTTTGATCTTTGTTATATTTTAGAATGTAGATTCACAGGTTAGATGCTGGAAGGTCCTTCAAATTGTGGTTGGCATGCCAAAAGTAGCAATTTCACATGACCAACCGGTGAGGTGCTTCAAATTGTGGTTGGAATTCTAGTACCTGTTCTTTTTACTTGTGAAGTTTATCCAGAAGTTGTAATATGCTTGCAGGAACCAGGGTTGTAGCTTACTTATGGAAAGATCCATTACTGGAGTTTCAAAGTGTGCTTATAAGTTTTTATATTATATAATGCTTCGTATGCAGGTTCTCTGCTTTACATGGAAGGACGATGGCACTAATGTTTTCTCTATTGGTTGTGATAAACAATCTAAAATCTGGCCACTACTGACTGGGGGTCAGGCAGTGACTCTGGCTATGCATGATGCACCTATTAAGGGAATTACATAGATTCCAACAATGAAATCACTTGCAACTGGAAGCTGGGACAAGACACTTAAGTATGTATATGATGGTTTTCTTTGATTATGTCTCTCTCTTCTTATTTATGTTATGAGGTTGCTTGTAAATGTTAGGGGAGTTGTGACCTTATGAATTTTAAACCCATTGGAGCATAGTGCCAAAAATTTAATATCGTTTAGGGTTTTATTCAAATAGAAACTTCTCATCTTCCCAAATGTTTTATAAAATTATATGAGATTAAAGGGAAAAAATGTTAGATTGCCCCAGGTCCTAGATTAACTACTCAACATTCTTGTTATATACCTAGTATTTGTATGACACTTATTGCCATAGCCTCATACCTATGCAAACCTTGTTAGAAACATACACACCTGCCTTTTAATTTTCATCAGCATTGTATTACACAAATATTTATATAAATTGTGTTGTCCCCAGTGATAACTTTTAATTTCTAGATCTCCTTCTTGCAACTATCTATCACTCTCTCCTTTTATTCTATGCACTGCTCCACAGGTACAAGACCAAAGGTGGACTGGAACATCAACAACTTGAAGTTATTATAAGACTGCAACAACCTCTCCTTCAAACTTGAAGAAAAATTTGAAAGTTTCGTAAGCCTTTTCCTCTAATACTCTAGCCCCGTCGAGACATTTCAAAACTTCATAAAAAAAAAATATTCTCTCCAAGTCGCTGAGTTGAGGAATTTCTACCCCTCATCAGGATACTATATTTTCCATTGAATGATGTCATCTATCATATTTAGAATAATCTCCAATTCTTCCTTGGCAGACCCAATCCTCTTTATATAATCATCAAACTTAGGAGTTTTATCTTTGATGCCCTGAATGCTCATGTAGAATTATTTCTGAACCATACTCAGTTCCTCTTGGATATCAAGTGATTTCCCTTTGAACTCTTTAACTAAGTCTAGTTCATCTTGCTACTGAAATTGTATCTCTATAATTCTTTTCTTATAAACATTGAGTTCCAACTGAGCATCATAAACATTTCTCTTCAGCTTGGCAACATTATCACCTATGGCTTAGGCCATGGTAATACGGGTAGTTGCAGTCATATCTGGATCACCTATTGTTTCATGAATGAGAACCTCCTCAATGAAAATCTCCCTCCCAACCTTATCCTTTTTGGAAACTCTCCTCCTCTCTTTTTTCAATACCACTACTCAGTCAGCCATGGTCATGGGGAAAATTTTCTCCTTCTCCATTTCTTCAATCTGAAATGGTTCCAATGGAGGCTAAGGAGTGGGGTTTATATTTGGATATTATGGAATTTCAAGGTTTTCAGTCCTTTTCTCTTTCCACATAGCTTATTCCTTCTTCTTTTGGAGTTCCTCCTCTCTTTTCCTCTAAATTTATTCATCTATTTTCCTTTGTTTTTCTTGCTTCTTGATTCTTTGTTCAGTTTCCAAAGCCAATTGTTTCACCAGATCATTTTGTTCTGCTTTCCTTATTTTTTCTTTTTCCTCCTTCCCTGCTTGCTATTCTTCAATCCTCCTCTTGAATCTATCTATTTCTTTCTCCACTTCCTCCTTCATCTCCTTCACCTGTTCCAACACCCTCTAGAGCTTTTCAAATTCTTCCTAGAGGTTGAAAATAGGTGAAGCATGGATTTTTTCAGCCTTCTTCTGAGGTCCTAGACTTATATTTTCTTTAAAATCAGATGGATAAATAAGTCTCTTGAATATTTCCTCATCAGTATCCCTCTCATGAGTATAAGACCACATATGGTTGACAACAACACAATGGCTAATAATCATAGCTTTAGGATCATGTCTCTTGAATCTTATGTCTCCAAAATGATATGATTCAATTTCATTTTCCTCTTTCATGGCTTTGTTGGTGCCATAAAATCCATAGTAAATGATCCTGGTAGGAAACTTAGGCCATATTTACCTATTTTCCCTCTTAAGAGTACCTATCACTTGATGAGAAAATTTCTGATATAATATTTCCAACAAAAACACTCTATCTAGCACATATAAATGTAGAATATGAGGAGCTCTATATGCACCATATGGCATAAATGTAGAAAATATATATAACATATGCATGTATATATCTAGATTCTTCTGATATAACAATATTTATCTTCTTGCTAAATACAGAATCCTTCCACTGTTAATATTTTGCGGAAATTTAAACTCAATTGCAGACACATGAAGAAATAAAAACAATCACACATAACAAAGTTGTTTAACGGAAAGCCTGAAACTAAAAACCCCAACTATCATATATTATGTATCATGGAGAACATGTAACAATATCATACAAAGCTTAGTACATCAATATCTCAGTACAATCAATCGTCACACACTAACATGAAGAAATCTGCAAATCCATGCACTGATTTCTTACCACCTGATAGCCTGCCTCCACTGCGCAATCCCTACTGAAGAAGACCCCTGAATGAATTCGAATTGGCCTTGCCTTGACCTCACAATCCTCATTGGCATCTCCAATGTGTGTGTGATGCAATCAATGCATCACTATAGTCACAACAGATAGTCCATCTCACCCTTTCACCTATCTCTCCAATGGGTCGCCACTGGAACTGACATGCACTGTAGTTAACAGTTGTATTTGTTCAGTTGATTAATGAGTTATTATTTGTGAATTAATTAAATAATTAATTCACTCCACTCTCACTAGTGTATCATTCAGTTAGACTAGATACAACTAGCTCAACTAAGTTTAACTCCATTAACTGAGTTAAACTGAATAACAACTCCATGAACTACTCTTCCAACTCTATCATAACTTTTCCACTTCAATTCTAACTGATTCCTCGAGGCATGAACCACCTGTAAACCCTAGGAATTGAGTAATTCCTTCAGCCCACTGATTTTCCAAATCTGTACACTGAAATTAAGTGCTCCAAGATAATAAGTTGATATTTAGAGTCTGATTATTATTAAGGGCTATTAATAATCGTCACATCTATTTTTAGAACGACGATCTATAAATAGACTTCGTCCAATATTATAAAAATATAATTTCATATATTTTTCCAACTTGACCAACCATCCACAAATAGCATCCTGCAACTTCTGAAATATGATCACCATGTCTAAAAATAGACTTACACCTAAAAATAGCCTGTGGGCCCACTTAGTGAAGGTGACTGATTTTCACTAAGCTCATAATCTTGTTGAATCTCAACAATAAACTCTGATGTATATTCATTATTCATGAAAATACCCTTCTCTAATGCCTCCTATCATGACATGTGCTTGTTCCAAGAGGCATGGACACTCTTTCTCAAATAACAAAGAGTACACTAGAGAAATAAAATGGTTGAATATTCTCGTCATCTTTGATTTATTCTTGTAATCCCATAAGAACTTGCATTATACCTATGCTGGAGGAAAAGACTTGGACCATTTCCATTCTAGTTCAAAAAATTCATTTTTTGAACAAATAGAGTCCAAAAGGTAGTTGGATAGAAACAAACTAGTAGGCTTGGCACTCCTCACTTGCCTAATAGCTTTATATAATGAAGGGGACATGATTGCACTCCAATTGAAATTTGACCCGTGAGTAAAAATTTCATTCACCATAGGCACTCATGGTTCATGAAACATGGTGCTATCCTTTTCTCCATATAGTATAGCCAACAACAACATGAATATTCTGAAATGATTCTTCAATCTAGCAGTTGGATACACCTTTGATATCCTGGTCTTAAATATTTTAGCATAAAACCACCATTATTTAGTACCATGCTATGAGGTACCTCATCCATAGCCCTTTTCACCCATTCCTCAGATAGACATACTTCAAGCTCTGGGAGGAACTTTATTGACAATATGTTGAAGTTTTGGTAGCCTCCAACTGGGCTCTAGTGTTGGTTTAGGATCCATCTATTGGAAAATTCCACCTGGCCTAGGATATAGGATATTACCTTCACATAAGGAATTACATGAGCTCTGGCAGAAATCCTGAACTGAGGTCATGTTCAGGATCATTTTGGATGAGTTATGAGAAATCCCCTGAGCTAAACATTTGATAAAATCTTCCCCACTGGAAAGATGTCTCATTTCTTATCTTACATTTTGTGTCCCCCATGATTAAAGGATGATGTTTAGGAATCACCACCTCTGAAGATTTATTTTTTCAAAGTTTATTTTCATATTTCTTCATCCTTTTTAATTTCTTATAAATTATTACATTAACTCAATACAAGAAGCTTAATTTTGTACAGGTTGTTCTACTCTATTCATAGTACAGATACAATAAATTCACAATTATACACAATATAATTGTTATTGATTACAGAACGCACTTAGCTGATAAAACAAACCAATATTTGATATGGAATTCGATATGTTGTAACATTATCTATTTTTGATAAGTTAGCATATAAAGTAAAAATATATTCAAAAAATGTTAAGATAGGATATGGATGAAAGAAAAAAAGAAATAACAAAATGTTAGGTTAGATTTCCCTAAAGAATGAAGGCAAAATAAAAAATAAAATGCTAGAATTCCAAAGAAAAAATAAAGGCTTTAGTTCACAAAAATGAAAAAATGTATGGTTGAAATCTCAAATGTGCATTTTCAAAAGTTAAATATATTAGTGTTGATTAATTTCTTTAAAAGGAGATTAATTTTTCATTAGTTTATTTAACATTAAACCTAAAGTTATATGGTGCATATAATTCATTGTAAAGCTAAGGTCACTGAATGACAAAATGCATCTTTTCGGATGTAATATCAAGTAGTTATTTTTCAACAATTGAGATCTCCCCCACCTAGATCAACGGTGGAGCGAGAGTTCGCATTCCCCTGGGCCATTTCCCATTAATGCGCAGGGTGGGGGGGTCTGAAAAGTGGTTTTAATGGCTGCTCTAAAAATTATATGTGGCGCCCTCTCCGAAGTTCGCACCCCTCCGCTTAAAACTGGAAACCACTTCCGCCCCCCCTCCCTCCCTCAAAATTCTATTGTGGTTTCTCCTTGTTGCCTAAATGGTCATTCATCCCGCGCCTTTAATGTTTTCCCTCCGCCACTCTCATGTTGCCACTTTCCATATAACAATTAACAAATCAACTTAACCATTACCACCATGTCACATCTATGCCTTCCTACTTGCCCATTGAAGCCCCCACTCCCAAACCACTGGCCTCCATGTTATCCCTCTACTAAAAATCCTATTTAAGCCACTACAATAACATTAAACTATTAACAATGATTACATTCTATAAATCACACTTTGCCCCACTATTTCTCATGTTTTCCTAACCATTACACTATTGTGATTGTAGAAAAATTTGTGCAGTCACCTCCATTGTCTGATTGAGTTGTCACCATGCCTACTGTCATCTGATCAAGCCATTGCGACTCTCAGTTTTCCTGACAACACTATCTCTTTTCCTCTTGCATTATTCTAAAATGATTTAGATCGCCCCCAAATCTAAAACTAAAACTAGATTATAGAAAAAATCCCTTCTCGCACAACCCAGGTCAGTCTTGACCTCATTCCTCTTACAGATGCCCTCTTTAAGGTTACAAATTTCCAATGCGAGTTCGATTTCCATGAACTCCACTTGTTGCTCAAGCAAAAATATTTAGACAAAGAGGACCATATCAGATTCTGGGACTCACTTCTCCCCTTCTTTTCCTTCCCAAAAAATCATGAATTCCATTATTTAATTTCATGGTGTCAAGCTCAATATGACCCTGTAAAAAGAGTAGTGGTGCCCAGAATGGATACATTTTGATCACCTTCACCGGTGAAATCATCATTCAAATTCTTCTCATTCCCCAATCTGACCAACTCAGTCATTTCTCACCAACCACACTTATGTATATATACCATAAGTTGACCTTCCCATAGAGAACTCATATTTTTGACATTTTTCTACCAAAGCATGTTGAATTACCCAAAACGAATCCACCATACCCATACTCATTGTTTCCTGAGGATTCTAGACACTATATCTCCCTACTTTCCTACCTGTTAGGATATCAGAAAGACCAATTAGTTGATGAAATAATTCTTGGGTTCTTCTCCATTTTCAGCAATGAATAGAAACCAACATTCATGTATAATTTTAGCTAATTTTTGGCTGAAAATTTACATGAACAATTTATGAATTTTACTGCACAGGGGGTATTTAGATACAATTATGTCATCATTCATCTATTTATTTTCCATTAAGGAGATCAACTTCCCATTCATCTCAGCAAGCAAGAAGAACAGGGAGTGAATCAATCAGTGATTCATTGGACAGAAATTGTTAGAGCTAAATCAACAAAACCAACATTTTCAGAGTTTGTGGATTCTTTCATACATCCAGTAAAGAAACTCGTAAACAGTCAAATAGAACCAAGGATTGGAGAGGAAATTGAAATATTTTTACACTTAAGTGAACAAACCAAAACTGGATATTGGTATTTGTATAAAAATTATACTAAGATAAGGGTATATGGATGTGAGCTTACACCATACAAGTTGCCTAAATATGTTCCTATGAGAAGTTTTTCTCTAGAATATATTAGTTACATGATAAAAATGGATGGCCTACACTTTGTGTCAGGTAAAATAAAATCACAGTTCAATATGAAGGCAAAAATTGGATCATTTATCTACAATACTAGATTATTTGGTTCAGAGGCAAATGCATTATCGAAGAGGATGAATTTCTAGCCTAGCTTCACTTGGTCCTATGACCCATATGGTATCATCTCTTCTTTCAGATTTGAATAAAAAATATCTCCCTATAATCATACCCCAAGGCCAGAGAGATAAAATTCTATGAATCAAGAAGAGTGGTCTGAAGGGACATTACAGGAAGCAGATGAACCGGTTATGTCAATTTCAAATGTGAAAACTCCAGTTCCTCAGAGCAAGCAGCTAAAAAAGGCAAGAGAAGAAAATCCATCTGCTATTGAAGTTATCCAAGAATTCATTCTGCAATAGAAGAAAGAAAAAATTGGTTCAACATCATTAACAGAGGGAGGACCATCAAAGGTAATTGAATTTAAGAGGTTGAAGTTTCAACATCACAAACTACATTAGATGGAACCAGTGTTCCAAATACTCCTCCTTCTATTTCTGCTTCTAGGGAACCTATAGAACTAATTCAAACTAAAGGAAAAAATTCTATAGATGACCAAAACATCATTTCAAAGTTCCTAGAGATCAAACAGAATAATGAGACTCTTAAAGCTAATGTTTACATCCAGTTTTGGAAGCAGACATCAACCTCTCAACACAGATTGCTTTCAGCCTTTGACAGTGAAAAAGGAAGAATGAAGATGGCATTATTACAAGCTTTGGTTCCACTTCCAAATTCTCCTTCTGACTACAAGAAGACCATTTTCTCATTTCACACAAGTCAAATACATCTTATTGATTAGATGGGCATGCACATGCAATCTAGTGAAATTTTATTTTCTACCATGACCACCATGACAATGTCCCTCTCCAAGCTCAAAATAACACTTTCAAATGTTCAATCTTAGCTCAAGATTTAAAAATTGTCATCATTGTCTAAAGATACAAAGATGAAGACTTTAGAAGACGTGAGAGTAAAAATTGGATATGATCCAAGGGACTGCAATTCAATTGAAGAATTTCTCAAGAAAAATAATGCAGACATTTTAGCCTTGAGAAAGTAGTTGAAGTTTCCTTCTTCTGAAGACACAATGACTAAAGAAATCGCAGAGAATGAAAAGAACAGGGATGAGATGCTCAAACTCACATTGAGAAAAACATACAAATTAAAAAAATGGAAGAACAGATAGAAGGACTCCTTAAGGAAAAGGAATCAACACATGTAGCTTTAGTTCCAGCCACAACCATTCCTATATTAGTTGCAGGAGCAGAGCCATATCCCTCATCATCAAAAGTGGCTGATTCAGCTAAATTAGAAGAATAATTGACTTTACAAAAATAGAAAAATGAAACACTGTTATAGAAATTTCAAAATCTAGAGTTGCAGAAAGTAAAAAATGATACTTTGTATGTAGCAAAAATGCAGAAGACACATACACTAGAACTCAAAATTGCAAAGCTATATAGTGAATCATTAATGGTTAATACCTTGACCCAAGCCAAGGAAAGCATCTAGACAGACAAAAATGAAGATATAACAGAAGTATCGCAATGCATACAAATTATCTTTGAGCAACAGGAACTTATAATCAAATGCAGAATAGAGATTGATGTACAAAAAGCAGCCTTGAAGACCAAGCCATCAGAAGCCACATACATGATCAAGGTATTAAATTCAAACAACAGAGAAGAGCTTGAAGAAATCAATATTTTTTACATAATTTTTGGGAAAAGTACTGAGGGGCGGGGGGGGTGACTCAGTAATTATAGCTTAGTAAAAAAATTTACTTTTTCTTCACTGAATTCTATACGTGAATTTAATGAACCCAACTAGCGTATACATGCAGATATACCAACAGAAACTTGAATATAGTGAGATAACTTTATTTTTAGATAAAGATTCAGAAACAATCTTTAACTCAACTTATCAGTTAAGCATCAGATAGTTAAGCTGTAAATATGTATAATAATATCAGAATAAATCATCACACAAGAGCATCACATAGGAACACCAAGATTTAAGGTGGAAACCCAATTCGAGAGAAAACCACCGGTGTTGTCATCTCTATCTTCAATATTTATTATATCGAAAACTGCTTACAATATTGTACTGATGCAGACTCATATTAGTTCGCAGGAATCTACCTGCAGAAGGCTGCAACCTTCTCTTTTTCTCCAGATACTACTGGAAGGGAACTACAACCCCCTGATCTCGTTTACCGTCCACTATTGGAAGGGAGCTCCAACCCCCTAATCAAAACACCATCTTCTATTGGTAGGAAGCTTCTACTTCCACACTAAAGGCTTCAACCCTCAGAACCACTACAAATCACGTTTCATCAATTTTCACACTGGATCCCACAGCTTCAACACAACTCATCATAAATATCATCACTAATATACTTAACCCAAAATTCAATTAGAATAGTGATAATATTGTAACCAGAACACAGTAATAAACCCAGATTTCAGAATCAGCATGTAGAAAAAATCTCAACCCTGATCATTCATTATCTTAAAATGCATATGCTACTTTTATTTATTGAGCCCGCGTGTATATGTGCTTTCCTTCACAACAACCTGCATATAGATCTGACAATACTAATTTTCAGAATATGGTCAGTCTCAGAACCAGATATGAGGCTTTCAGTCAGATATCTTTTCAGTATTGCAGAACCCTTAATCAGTCAATCATCATTAAACATATTTAATCGCACATTGATCAGATTTGTACATATTCAACTTTGCAACATATATAGCATTCAAGCAACCCAGATCTACATGAAGACTTCATTGATAGACAACAGAATTACAATAGCAATTAATAGATAACCTCTGCAGTAAGCTTCAGAAAAACATGACTTCCATACGTGCCTTTTCTGACACAAAGCCGCGTATATACGCACTTTTACCGAGACAAACTAGTAGATAGATCTATAAATATTAATTTTTCAGAATTTTTCAAATTTATAGACTTACCCAGATTTCTTCACTGCACTTCAGCAAACATGTGCCAGGTCATAGATCTAATCATCTCTTCAATAGATCAAGTACATAGTCATTTTAGGTCTAGAGATCTTGATCCATCATTGTATCCAAGGGTGCATCATAGATTCAAATCTACCAATAAAACAGAGTTCATCCCATGCAGATATAATTTAGAGAGAAGTATTCCGTAACAACACTTACTCATGCACACATTTTTACTATGACCTTCTCCTCCTTATATAGATTTAGCCTTTACCAATACCATGAGCCAAAACCACACAACTATTGATGGGTTTCTTGGATGGAATCAAATAGATGACACAACGCTCAATATTGTGGGCTAATACCATGGTAATGCCCCTTGGTATCATAATTTTAGTGTGCAAAAGGCATACGCGACTAGGCTTCTTCATACCCGCGTGTATACGCGACTTTGCTTCATAAAAACTATGTATATACTAGTTCTGGATGTATACGCAGATTGCATGTATACCATGTAGCATATACATTGCCTTCATACGCAGGTTGCCTTCATCAAACCTGCGTATACATTGAGAAATATTTCCTATTTCATTTTTCTGGCACTTGTTGGAATTCCTTTCTCTGTCATCTAAACTAGCCTGTTGAAACATAATTTTTACATCTTTAACAAATAGGTTGCTATAAAAAGGTAATTCATCAAGTAGGTTTCCATCAAGGACAACCTCATCAGGTAGGTTTCCATCAAGGACAACCTCATCAGGTAGGTTTCCATCAAGGACAACATATTGCATCATATTTCCAACAATCTCCCCCTTTGGACTTGATGGCAACTATGATGGTGTTTGATCACCACAACATAGAGGTTCATTAATCATAACCATTATTCAAACACCAAGATACTTCCCCCCTTTGACATCAAGGGAAAAGGGTAGATCAATACCAAAATAAGGTTTCTCTGTCCATGTAGAAAGAAGAGCTCTACAGATCTAAATGTGCACTGTATTGACCATGCTCCCCCTGAGTTCATGTTGAATCTTCAGATAGATTTTTCAATGAAGTACATGACTCTATAACTCAACCGAGTATGACCTTTCCTATCACCAAGGACTCATATTTACATCAATGATCCAACCAATTGGAATTACATATTTGACTCAACTACCCAACCAAGTGTGTTTACAAATTTACATGACTGAATATAACAATTTTACATCATAGGTCTCAACATGACATTTTCATCAAATTACGGATATGAAACCAGCGTAATTTAATCTTCTGAAATTAAGTATATTTGATAAGAGAGGCAGGGAAAAGTTCCAGCTTCTGTTTGAGATATTTGAATGCTTCCCTAGGAAGAGGTTTAGTAAGTATATTTGCAACTTGTTCTTTGGAGGGAACATACTCCAATTTAACCTTTTTTTCAAGCACTTGTTCACGTAGGAAGTGATACTTTATAGGAATTTGCTTAGTCTTGGAATGCATAACAGGATTCTTCGAGATACTAATGGCACTTTTATTATCACATAGAATGGATATGGGAGGTGAAAATTTGAGTTGAATGTCTTGTAGTGTCTGCATCATCCAAAGAAGTTGTGTGAAACATGATGCAACAACCACATATTCAGCTTCTGCTGAAGATAAGGCAATACAACTTTATTTCTTACTGAACCAAGATACTAATCGGGGCCCCATATAGAATGCACCACCACTAGTGCTTTTTCGATCATCAACATTTCCAGTCAAATATGCATCTGTGTAGGAATGAAGAGTAAGATCAACATTCTTTGGATACCATAGACCAAAGTCTTGAGTCCCTTGTAGATATTTGAATATTCTTTTTACAGCCTGAAGATGAGACTCTTTTGGATTAGCTTGGAATCTTCCAACAATCCCAAATGCATGCACAATGTTTGGTCTTGTCCCGATTAGATAAAGAATACTTCCTGTCGAGGCATAAAAAGGTATCTTTTTAACACCTATTTATCTCACATTAATTATCAATCCGGGAGCAACTTTTTATTTCAAGAGTGTACTCAGTCTGAGGCAGCAATTTATCCAAGAGTAATGTTGTGAAGATGTAGTACAGAAAAAATGCAAAGGTAACAAATGCTTGTAAATAAACCTACTTACAGTGACATGAATGGAAAGATTCAACTACATCAATCTTGCAAAACATCGATCAGGGATGCAGTAGCAATAACTCTTTCCCTTAGAAATCGATGCAAGATTACCAATTCTATGGACTTGGAAGCAAAAGCCTCTATCCTCGACAGTTGGAAATCTTAAAGAAAATGAAACACAAGAAAAAGCAATTTAAAAGAAACGCAATCTGAAAAGGAATAGCAGCATATAACTGTAACTCATCTATTTGCAAATCGAAAGCTGTAAATAAACAATGAACAGAAAGTGGAACAGTAACATGAAATGAACAGAAATCAAATAACTCTGTAATCATAATAAATCTACATGCAATTATCACACAATAGAAATAAAAGAATAGAAATACAAACCGCAGATCGCTCCACCAGGGCTGGGCCCTCAACCGCCGGTGAAAGCGCCGCTGGGCTACTGCGGAGCTTGAGAAATGGAATGAAAATGCCTCTTTGTATTAATCAAACATGAATAGCTTTTACATTAGTTGCTCTTTGATCACAAGAGTCAAGGAATTACAGTGTTACAAGATGAATACAATAATCATCCATTCTCCTCCATCTTCCCCCAATACACAATACATGTTCTCCTTTTATAATCAAAAGGAGGAGAAATTAAATAGAAAATATAATCTTCCATAACAATATGATCAACCAGAAAATATATTTCCAACAATCTTTCAAAAAGAGCAAGGCGAATTTGGATTTGCAGCTAAGATTTGGAGGGTGGCCGCAACAACAGAACTCAGAAAATCATGTTCAAATAACCCTATGTATCGCTCAATACAAGCCGCATTTGGGCAAGCCGTTCCTCTTTAAAGTTAATTGGGTCCGTTCTGGACAAAACCCATGTTCCGGATTTTCCATATTCTTCTTCGTTTGCTCAGAATCTTAACCGCAAAACTGTCACTTCTTATTCCAGCGGATTTCTGAGTTGGAATATCTCATGATGATTTGGAAATCAAATCTATAATTTAGGAAATATCTTGGAGGCTAAAATGATAAATGATATTAATAAACCATCATTGATAAAATTATGCATAATAATAATCAATTTATTAAAAATAAAGGAGAGGAAATAATATTCATCCATAAGAGCATAAATCATTATAAGATGGATTTATATGATAAATTATAATAAATGACATGATAAAGAAGAATGAAAATGGATGAAATAAGTGTTAATAAGTGGTCGTATTCACGGCCCAACACTTCCAATCATGGATTTATAATCTGGTTGATTCAACATGGGAGAATCATCATGAGAACTGAGGTTACATCTAGTTACCATTGGAGTACTCATAGGTTTGCAGTCTTCCATCCCATACTTCTTCAGAATTTGCTTAAGATATTTTTCTTGTGATAGAAATATGGCATTTGTTGCTTGTTGCACTTTTAAGCCAAGAAAATATGTTAGTTCCCCAAGTAATGACATTTCAAATTCTTTCTGCATAACAGAAGCAAATTTCTGACTCATGGACTCTTCATTACTTCCAAAAATGATGTCATCAACATACACAACAATAATTAATAGTTTATCATTTTCAATTTTTTTGTATAAGTCACTGTCAGCAGATCCCTTTGTGAAACCTTGTTGTTGAAGATATTTTTCAAGATGATAGTACGATGCCCGAAGAGCCTGTTTGAGACCATATAAAACCTTTTTGATTTTACAAACAATTTTTTCATCATTTCCCAGAATGAATCCTTTTGGTTGTTCTATATAAACTTCTTATTCTAGATCAATGAATCCTTCTAGTTGTTCTATATAAACTTCTTATTCTAGATCACCATTTAGGAAAGAATATTTTACATCCATTTGATAAACTTTTAATTGTTGAAAACTTGAAAAAGAAAGAAACATTCTTATGGCTTCAAGTCTGGCTACAGGAGCAAATGTTTCTTCAAAGTTGATACCTTCTTGTTGAGCATACCCTTTACAAACAAGTCTAGCTTTGTTTCTAATAACATCTCCATTTTCATTTAACTTGTTTTTGAATATCCATTTTGTTCCAATAGCATTTTTATCATGAGGTCTTAGAACCAATTCCCAGTATGATTCTTTTCAATCTGATCAATTTCTTCATTCATGGCTTGAATCCAACATTCATCTTTACTAGCTTGATTTACATTATGTGGTTCAATAGTGGATAAGAATGCGAGATAGCTAAGGGATCCTACAAGATTTATTCTTGTTTAGACACCTGATCCCTTTTCTCCCAGGATTTGAGATTCTGGATGATTCTTTTGAATATACTTGGATGGAGCCTTTTCAGATATATCTTCTTCTAGTGCTTCATTGGGTTCTCCTTCTATATTGTTGGTATTTGATGAGGGAAAATATAGATCATCATCTTCATTTGTTGTAGTTATTTCCATTTTAGGAGCTGTGAGAGACTCATCAATTACAACATCAATATATTCAACAATCTTCCGAAGTCTTTTATTGTAACATTTATATGCTTTACTTCTAGAATAGTAACCAAGAAATATTCCTTCATCTGCTCTAGGTTCAAACTTACCAAGCTTTTCATCGTTCTTCTTGATAAAAGGTTTGCTTAAAAAACTCTAAAATGCTTTACAGTGGGAATATTACCATACCAGCGCTCATAAGGAGTTTTATCACTATTCACACAAACATGAGCCTTGTTAAGAATATTTACTGCAGTATGTGTTGCTTCTCCCCAAAAGGTATCGGGAGTTATAGATTCATCAAGCATAGCACGATCCATCTGTTGAACTGTTCTATTCATTCTTTCTGCCACACCATTTTTTTGTGGGGTTCCAGCTACAGAAAACTGTCTTTTATGCCGTGATGTTCACAGAAATCAAATAATTCATCTAATATATATTCTCCTCCTCAGTCAGATCTAAGAAATTTTATTTTTATATCTAATTCATTTTCAGCAAGAGCTTTGAAGATATTAAAATTTTCAAATGCTTCATCTTTATGTTTTAGTAAATCGATCCAACACATTCTAGAGAAGTCATCAATAAATATAATATAGTATTGTTCTCCACAAGGTGACTTTTTCCTTACAAGTCCACATAAATCAATATGTATAAGTTCAAGAGGCTTACTTGTTGATCCTTCTTTGGCACTGAATTATACCCTATTTTGCTTATTGAATTGGCATGATTTTCATATGGTACTTTCAGGCAGAGTGATGTTGGGAAGATCACGAACAACTTTGAGTTTGCTATATTTTCTTATTTGAGAGAAGCTCAAATGTCCCAATATTCTGTTCCATAGCCAATTTTCTAAAGATTTACCTAAGTAGCATTACTCTTGGCCACCTTTCAATACATACAGATTGCTTGGTGTTCTAGTTCCTTTTATTACCATTTTTCCTATGTCAATTTCACGTACTACACATTCTTTTGAACTAAAGAAAACTTAATTTCCTTGATCACACATTTGAATCACACTCAATAGGTTATGCTTTAATCCATCCACATACATAACATTGTTAGCTTTCAACTTTTTTTTTAGAACATTTTCCTTTAATGACAGCAGGAGAGTCATTTCCAAAGGTAACATTCTTTTCCTTCTCTAGAGAATTGTATGAAAGGAGTTTATTTTTATCACTTGTCATGTGTTTTGAGCATCTACTATAAATGTATCATTGATTTTCTTCCCCTTCTGCAAATAAATCTATGCCGCAGCTTTCAACCTGTAAGTCCTTCTTTCTCCATACCTTGGAATTTGAAGGTATATGCTCTTTTGGCTGAAGTTTTCCCCTGCATTCAGATTCTTCATGTCCAAAGTTATTGCAATAAGAAAATTCAATTTCATTTTGAAGAGGACAAAAGTTGTTATAATTATTCTTCTTTATTCCAGTCCCATTTCTTTGCTTTCTTGCTTCTATGGTCATGATGGTTTTGTATGCAACACATTGAGCAGCTTTATGACCAAAATTATGACATGATAAACATTGTCCATTAAAGAAGAAATTTATGTGATCATGAAACTTTCTATTTATGTTTTCCTGCTGATCGATATTTATTTTATTGTTCTTCCTTTTATTGAATTGGTCATGCTTTACCTGTGTAGTCTCTTTGTTCTTTTTCTGAGTGACAAAACGTTGTGGGATGGATTTAGCTGCATTTAGATAGCTTGTTGCTGAAGACTAAGATGATTCTCCGATATATCCAAGACCTGTCTTTACAAGAGGAGAGCGTTGTACCTTGATAATTTCATCTAAAGTTCCAGATCCTTTAGCAAATCTAAGATTTAAAGTTTTCACTTTCTCAATTTCTTTTCTTAGACTCACTATTTCACATTCTAATTTCTCATTGTGCTTCTCCTTTTCTATAAGCTAATTCTTTAGAGTATCTATGGAAATTTTGTTTTCTTCCAAACATATTTTGAGATGATTTATTTCTTCAATAAAATCATTTTCTTCTAATGCATCCATAAAAGTATCTTTAGCCTCACTAGAGTCTTTTTCAAAATCCATGAGAAATCTAATATCTTGATCAGATTCTCCTTATTCACTATTTGATAGACCATCACTATTTTCATGAGTATAATAGCTTTTTCTATTGATAAATCGTTTCTTGTTTTCTTTTGCCACTTCCTTTCCCTTTTCATAGTTATTTTTATGGGGACATTTAGCAGCATAATGACCAACTCTTCCACAAGAAAAACATTTAAAAGGAAGCTTGCCTCTGAACCTTCCAGTGCCAAGTTGTAGCTTCTTTACAAAATTTGTCCCATCTTCTTCTGAAACATACCCTGATGCTTCTTGTTCTTCTACTTCCATTCCTTTTGCAGCAGCTCTAAAGACAACTTCTTTGACTTTAGATGGACCTCCTTTCACATACAGTCAGAATCCCATGAAGTTGAACAACAGTAAGAGTTTGTAGATCCTGCTTCTCTTCAATAGTAGACACTTTTGACTAAAATTTTGGAGTTATAGATCTTAAAACCTATTCTAATAGAGTAGGGTCAGTTATGGTTTCACCCATATTTCTCATACGATTTACAATATCATCTAGACGTAAAAAGAAACTAGCAATGCTTTCCTCATTATGCATTCTGAGTTTTTCATATTGAATTATGAGAGTTTGGAGTTTAGCACTTTTTATCTTGGCATCACCTTCATAGCTCATAATTATTTTGTCCCATATCTCCTTTGTTGTATTCAATTCCATGAATTTGACATATTCTGATTCAGTCAAACTTTCCAATAATGCATTGACCACCTTTGCATTGGTTTCATAGTTCTTTCTTGCGGCTGGATATGTTGGAACTGAAGCTCGATATTGATAACCTCCTTCAACTATAGCCCATACATCTGCTTCAAGAGACTGAAGATAGGATCTTGTCCTTGTCTTCCAAAATATTTAATTGTTTCCATTAAAGAGAGGAGCCCTGATATATGTTGTCTCATCTTGATTGCTCATCTTAGATTATCTTCCTTCTAGTGTTTAAGCTTCTACAGAAGGACCTTCTATGATACCAATTGTTGGGAAACATACTGAGAGTCGGGGGTGAATCAGTATCTATAGCTTACTAAAAACTTTTACTTTTTCTTTAATGAATTCTATATGCGACTTTAATGAACCCAACTAGCGTGTACATGCAGATATACCAACATAAACTTGTGTATACTAAGATAAATTTATTGTTAGATAAGCCTTCAGAAACAATCTTTAACTCAACTTATCAGTTAAACATCAGATAGTTAAGCATTAAATATGTGCAATAATAGAAAAATCAATCATCACACAAGAGCATCACACATGAACACTAAGATTTAAGGTGAAAACCAAATTTGGGAGAAAACCACCATTGTTGTTGTCTCTGTCTTCAATATTTATTATATGGAAAACTGCTTACAATATTGTACTGATGCAGAATCATGTTAGTACGCAGGCATCTACCTATAGAAGGCTGCCATTAGGGGAATTTTGAGGTATAAAATGGGCCTCCTAAGGAAATTATAAATAATAGTAGAAATAATAAATTAAGATTTGATTACATCATCAAATTTTGGAGGGAAAAATTAAGAAAACTACTTTTTCAACTCGTATTTTCAACTTATCTCCTAAATGTTTTACCCAAAATTTGAGCGGGAGTACTCATTGAACAGAAAATTTAATTCCTTATCCAAGAAGTACCCATGTTGCATACTTTTGATGGATCTTGCTACACAAAAAAATAGAAATACATTAAAAATGTGATTGCAATCACGTTTTTTTCATGTATTTCTAGTTTTTTGCGTAGCAGGGTCCATCAAAAGTATGAAACATGGGTACTCCTTAGATGAGGAATTAAATTTTTGATCCAACGAGTAATCCCGCTTGAAATTTGAGTAAAAAATTTGGCAGATAAGTTGAAAATATGAGTTGAAAAAGTAGTTTTATTATTTTATTAAATTTTAATCTTTTCACCCTTTTACTTAAAAAATGGTGAATCATCTCCCATGGTTGACATCATCATCTTGAATCCTATTGTTTCTTATAAAGTTTATTTTGGTTGTACATTTTTCTTAGGAGGCCTATTTTAGACCTAAAAATTCCCCTAATGAACCTTCTCTCGTTCTCAAGCTACTACTGGAAGGGAGATAAAACCCCCTAATCTCGTTTACCAGCCACTACTGGAATGAAGCTCCAACCCCCTAATCATAACACCAGCTTCTATTGGAAGGAATCTTCTACTTCCACACTGAAGGCTTCAACCCTCAAAACCACTGCAGACCACGTTTCAACAATTTTCACACTGGATCCCACAGCTTCAACACAACTCATCATAAAGATCATCAATAATATACTTAACTGAAACTTCAATCAGAACAGTGAGATTATTGTAACCAGAACACAGTAATAAACCCAAATTTCAGAATCAGCATGTAGAAACAATCTCAACCCTAATCATTCATTATCTTAAAATGCATACGCTACTTTTATTTATTGAGCTCGCGTGCATACACGCTTTCCTTCACACCGGCCTGCATATAGATCTGAGAATACTAATTTTTAGAATATGGTCAATCTCAGAACCAGATCTGAGGCTTTAAGTCAGATATCTTTTCATTATTACAGAACCCTTAATAAGTCAATCATCATTAAACATATTTACTCACTCATTGATTAGATTTGTACATATTCAACTTAGCAGCATATAAAGTATTCAAGCAACCCAGATCTACATGAAGACTTCCTTGACAGAAAATAGAAATACATCAGCAATAAACATATAACCTATGTAGTAAGCTTCATAAAAACCTAACTTCCATACGTGCATTTTCTGAGACAAAGCCATGTATATACACACTTTTATGTATATACACACTTTTACTGAGATGAACTAGCATATAGATCTGTAAAGATTAATTTTGTAGAATGTTTCAGATCTATAAACTTAACCAAATTTATTCACTTCACTTCATCAAACATGCGCCAAGTCATAGATCTAATCATCTCTTCAATATATCAAGTACATAGTCATTTAAAGTCTAGAGATCTTGATCCATCATTGTATCCAAGGGTGCATCATCGATTCAGATATACCAATAAAACATAGTTCATCCCATGCAGATATACTTCAGAGAGAAGTATTTAGTAACAACGCTTACTCATGCACACCTTTGCACTATTATCTCCTCCTCCTCATATAGATTTAGCCTTTACCAATACCATCAGCCAAAACCACACAAATGTCGATGGTTTTCTTATATGGAATCAAATAGATGACACATCACTCAATACTGTGGGCTAATATCATGGTAATTCCCCTTGGTATCATAATTTTACAGCGAAAAAGGTATACGCGACTAGGCTTCTTCATACGCGGGTTGCCTTCATCAAACTTATGTATACATAGAGAAATATTTCATGTTTCATTTTTCTGGCACTTACTGGAATTCCTTTCTCTGTCACATCTGAACTGACCTGTAGAAACATCATTTTTACATCTTTAACAAATAGGTTGCTATCAAAAGGAAATTAATCAATTAGGTTTCCATCAAGGAAAACTTCATCAGGTAGGTTGCCATCAAGGAAAACATATTGCATCATATTGCCAACAAGAACAACCACAATTTTGGAAATCAAGAAGGTATTACAGAAGAAGAATTTGATTAAACAATTAGAGACCAAATGTCAAACTCTAGACACTATTGTCCAAATGTTTCATACCAAGTTCAATGTCTTAAATAAAAAAGGGTTACCAGGATTTGTAGCTATGGATGATAAGCTTGTTAACCTTGAAGATTATTGTAAGAAACTATACACCATTGCAACTAACAGGGCTAAATTTGCAGGGATCCAAGGACACATCACAGGAGGGGCTTTCCTAGAAGCCTTAGATTTTGATTTGAGCATCAAACATGAGCTCAAACATATTTTCTTCACCAAGCCCAGTTTCGAAAGATACATAGAAGTTCATGAGGTATTTAGGAAAATGCTAAATTTACAAATCCCAAGAGAGGAAAGATGGGATAAGTTGTGTGATACCATTGACTAATTCTAAATTCTAGCAACACAACAACATAGTAGAATTTTTGGGTCTATTCATAAGCATAGAAGTGTTTTTAGCCAAGTCATAAAAAATCTCCTTCAAAACAGGGACACATCATGCAACAGTTTCCTTCTTTCTATTATATAATACTATTTTTTGTAATCAATTTAGGACATTTTAATTGTCCTGGAACTAGTATAAATAACTCTCATTCTCGAGTTATTAAGGGTTGCACCCTTGGATGAGAATTTTTGTCAGAAGTAGTGTACAAGCTTTTGATCATTAATGATAAAAGAAGGATTCTCGATTTGTTTCATAAAACCTTGTTTGTTAGCCTCTTTCATAAAGACAATTATAAATCCAAAAATACATAAATTAAATAATGTAAAGTTAGGATAAATACAGTTATTAAATTAGAATATTTAATAAATACTAGAGATACTTAGAATTAGAATTTTGTTAGTAAAAATAGGACTCTAGAATAGAGTCGTTTCCTAGGCTCTAAAATAGGAATAAAGTTAGTAGAATGGTTAGAAGGTCATTTATAGTAAATGGACACTCGCTGGTTTTCCAAGTGATCCATAACTAAATTAAGTTAGAACATAGAGCTTATAAATAGGTTAGTTTCCTAATTTCAGAGTAGTGAGAGTTTACGTTTGTACACTCCTACAATTTTTTATGTAATCTCTTTTCATGATCAATAATGTTATATGTCTGAGGACACTTCTGTATCTACATGTGGTATCGGAGCTCAGCTATGCTCTTTGGGGGAGTTTCGTTGTGAGTATTTTTTTGTGAGCCCTGTGTTTAAGAGGGCAAGAGGTTTGTTGCAACATGATCTCACGCCAGTAGCGTTGAAGGAGGAAACTGATACTTTTTGTGGTGTTGAGATTGTTGTTACTAGCCTAATAAGGATAGAGCAAAATGAAGCCAGCGTGAATCCAAACCTGTGGTATGTGTGAAGTCTGTGTTTGAGATTATTGGACCGTAACCTGTAGAATTTGGCACGGTGAGATTTATCAGAGCCGAGCATGAGCTTAAGGATTTAGGAGTGGAATATTTTCTATATGTTTTGTGCACAGCTTGAGTGGAAGTAATTTTGGTGTAGCGTTTTGGGGTTGTTGTTGTTTGAGCTGATCTAGAATGATGCTGAAGGTTTTAACGATTTCGCCAGCCATGGTAGATGATATTGTATGATAACTGATCTTGGTATTCTATGGTGGCATCAACATGGATGGTGACTTGTTGTGATGTGTCGCAATGTTTTGAATGCCAATGGATGCTTTTACTTCTACAGTACCAATCTGTAGATCTTTGAATTTATAAAAAGTGGTAAGCATTCTAATCAATCAATTTTCAAAGCATCTTCACTCTAAACGCAACCACCATTGGATGGATTTCAAAAATAAATAAATTTAGGAGTGGAATTTATTGAGAAAATCAATCTTGGAAGGGAAACACTGTGATGAGATCATTGCCAATGTGGTGTACATAGCTACACGTCATAACAGAATTATGAGAGAACTAGAACCATTAGAAAAAGGTTGGTGAGTATTGATGCCTAGAAATTTGAGACTAATAGGCATCCGCTAAGGGAGTTCTTCACTGTCCTT
Organism: Pinus albicaulis; assembly: GCA_034641835.2. Classification (NCBI taxonomy): domain Eukaryota; kingdom Viridiplantae; phylum Streptophyta; class Pinopsida; order Pinales; family Pinaceae; genus Pinus; species Pinus albicaulis. The sequence goes on along the minus strand of CM076574.1, from coordinate 343,281,582 downwards.
GATGCCTTGCAGTATTTAAGTGATACAATTCCATTTGAAGAAATTCTTTATCAAAACAATGCAATCAAGAAGCCCTTTGTTGATTTCCTTCAAAGCGTGGAGTTGTTGGATTGAAACGTAGATCTTGATTCCTTGTCAAGAGAGAGCTGCATCTCGCGTCCATTGTCAAGTATTTTAGCGTGATCGGTAGCCCATGTGATATCAAAGTCATTTTAAAAATTAGCTGCAACGAGTATTGCTTCAAACAAGAGCACATTAGCCATTGCATGAGGAAGCGGGGTGAAATTTTTGGCCATCAAAAATTATTGAATCAATTATTTAAATATATATATGTGTAGAGAAAAATAGTAACAACACATAAGAGAATATGTGACTATACTGTCAAAGAGGCAGATGAATTAAGGCCGAAATTTCTGGTATGATTTATAGAAAATGGTTTTGTGGGAGAAAGACATTCATGAACAAAAGACAACGCATATCTGGAACTTCATCAGCAGTACAGTTTCATCATTATGGCATTTCAAATTGATTATGCTAAGGATCGAATTGCACTTCTTGAATATGTATAATTTTTGTGAAAGTTGTATTTGCAGTTAGAAAGTTTTACTTTGGATAGATAATTTTTAATTGTAACTTTTTATGGAGAAATAAGGTGAGAAGAGAAGTTTGGAGAAGCATATTTTGTATTATTTTGGAGTAATAAGGGTGATGTTTTGAAATCTTTGTAGAGATAAGTGTGCTTCTTTTAAGTGGAGTAATAAGTTGTAACTTGGAGAAATAAGATGTGAGTGATCAGACGATTTTTGACGACATTTGTTTCCAAAATTTGCAAGTGTGAAATGCTCATTGTTTGAGAAAGCTTCAATACTAATATTGTAAAAGATGAAAGGTTGATGATCTCAATACTCAATAAAGACATATTATTTGTGGTGCTCAAGTGTCCTAGATCTGCCAAAAATTGAATAAGGGGATCTTAGGTACACCATGTGTGTGTTTGTTGATGACGCATTTTTTTATGGCTTCATGATTTTTCTTGTGATTTGTGTCTATTTTTGACACATAAATGATCTCATTTAATGCACACATAAAATTAAATTCAAGAAAGAAAAACACTTGTAACGAAGTAGCTTCAAGGAAGGATAATTAAATTGAACACATGCATCTGCGCACCTACAACAAATAATCAAAGTTTTCAACATCGACATTCTTCTTCAACAAGCAAATTCACTCAATACAATCAAGTTCATGAATCTGGACACTCCATCTTTTCAAATCAAAGTCTACATCAACATTCTTGTAAATACATGTAAGAACTTGTAATCAAATTCATTGTTTTAAGTGCATCATTAAAAATTCATTGTTTTAAGTGCATCATTAAAAATTCATTGTTAATGAATTTTAAAGAGGACAAGTGAATCATTAAAATCATTGTAAGATTTCTTGGGTGCATTTCAGTGTTCGACAGCCTTTCTTTAAAGGAAAATCAAGTGAGTTCATGAGTTTTAACTCTAAAGCAAACAAGCAACAAGTTTACATCTCCTGCAAGCGAGCGTGAGTATTCATTCAAGAAATTTGCGTCAAGACAGTACAAAGTTCAAACCTTCAAGCGAGCCAAAGTGAAGTTCATTGCAGCAACCAAGCAAGTTCAACTCTAACACCCATCAAGCAAGTTGAGATCGACATCAAGCGAGTGTTTCTATTCATTCAAGTGAGCATGAAGTCATCAAGTAAGTCAAGTGAGTGTTTAAGAAAATGTGATCGTCATCAAGCGAGCGTGAATTCTAGAGTTTCAGCAAGAAAATTCTACAATTCTAGCAAGTGTTCCAAGCAAGCGCAATAAGAAACCAATCATGTGAGCGTGCCATTCAAGTCACATAGAAAGCGAGCATGTCATTCAAGTACTAAAATCAAGTGAAATAGTTCAAAGCAAGACATCTCTGACAAGAGAGCCTGATTTCAAGTGAGTAAGTTCAAATGGCGCAACATATTCAATTGCTAAACATTCTTCACAGTTTGATCATCTCAAGTGATGAAGACATGGTGCAAGTCAGCAAAGAAACTCTTGCTGATCTTTCACAGCATCTAAAACAAACAAAAGAAACCATTGAGTTTCTTCAACTAGAATCACAACTCAAAGGATTGAATTAGAAGAAAAGAGTGATACTTTCAAGTCTTTGAACCATCCAGATGATAAGTCATTCATCCCAACAGCTTTAAAGTGTCAAAGTTGTTCCAGTTCAAAAGCCCATCATCAAGCCTTGGGAAGAAATTCACAATAATAAGAATCGACAAGGCTTAGGATATGTCAATGATGACACCAACTTGAATATCCCAGATTATTCCAAGCCAATTAAGTTCGTCAGTGCAGGATTTCTTGAACAACTCACCTTAGCAAGTTCTAAGAAAGTTGCAGACAACCAGAAATGCACACAACACAAAGTTGCAGATAAAAAGAATTGCACGCAACCTGAAGTTGAAGTCCAACCGAAATGTTCTCATTGTCAAAGAACCAGTCATATGGAAGATCAGTTTTTTTATCTCCATCCTTCTCGCCATTGTCGCTAGCCCAATCATTCCTCAGAAAAATGTCGCAACCAAAAAAAATCAGCCAGATTGAAGATACATTATGAATGGATCGATCCTTGGAAATGGTCATCCACAGTCAAAATATTGTCTCAGTTCTACAACCGAATACAATCACACATAGTGTAGCCAACAGTGCAAATATGATGGTACTCTCATGCAGTTGAATGGGGGAGTACAGTAGTGTAAAACTCCTACACCTGAAGGGGGGGAGTTCAGGAAACTTTCCAGAGAAGTGTCTCTCCTTTCAGCTGACAAAGGGGGGACAATTTCAATGAAATTGACGGTGGTTGTCAGACTGAAAGTCTCGACAAAACCATAAAAATAAGCCAGTGGGCATCAAAAAATTTTCCAGTGGGCAGTCGACAGCAAAGAAGCAGTGAGCAGTTTTCAACACAGCAAAAGAAACAGTGAGTTGTTTTCGACATCATCAGCCAGTGGGCATTCAACAAATTTTGTCAGTGGAAAAATGATGTTGATTTCACACAAAGGATAGATGGATCCTTTTGCAACTTGGCATGTGATGGAGTTGTCAAGAAACATTAAGAGATGAATCAAACATACAGTTGACTCATGGTCTCTTCAGATTGAAGATTTTTTCAGCATCAACTTGAGAACTTGGAAGATAGTTCCTCATTCTTATTTTGGATTTATCCTTGAAGGGGGGAATTTTAGCCTCTTTCATAAATACAATTATAAATCCAAAAATACATAAATTAAATAATGTAAAGTTAGGATAAATATATTTATTAAATTAGAATATTTAATAAATACCAGAGATACTTAGAAGTAGAATTTTGTTAGTAAAAATAGGACTCTATAATAGAGTCGTTTCCTAGGCTCTAAAATAGGAATAAAGTTAGTAGAATAGTTAGAAGGTCATTTATTGTAAATGGACACTTGTTGGTTTTCCAAGTGATCCATAACTAAATTAAGTTAGAACATAGAGCTTATAAATAGGTTAGCTTCCTAATTTCAGTGTAGTGAGAGTTTACGTTTGTAAACTCCTGCAATTTGTTATGTAATCTCTTTTCATGATCAATAAAGTTATGTGTCTAAGGACACTTCTGTATCTACATTGTTTCCTTGTGATTTTTTCCTCTTTATTATATCATATTTTTTTCTACATGTATTTAATTGTTATGAAGATAACTAGGTAATATTATCTTAATATCAGTTGTCTTAAATTCCTCCTAAAGTGATTATCTATATCAGAGAATGATTTACTGAGCTATTTGTTTATGTAAGTAACTCCCATCAATAAATTACCAACATCTTTATAATGTTAAATATGTTTTTTTTAAATTTTATACATTGTTTGAAAATTTTCACACTTATGATCATTTGAAATATTCTATTTGAATAATTAAATAATCATATATTCTTACATATTCTGCGTAATCACCTGCAAAATCTAAATTACCGTGTGGAATAAAGAAACAACCCTTTGTACTATTAATTAATACTATCTCAAAGTTTAAACACAGTTGTTGCAAATTGTTTTATGCATTGCTCATCCAGAAAATTCCAAACTTAAAACAAAGCAAAACATTATATATGCTCTGGCATAATTATTGACCCCAATTATCTCAGAGGGAAACATCAGACTAGCGTTGTTTCCACGGAACAGAATTTGATTTTTTTTTCCCTGGGACAACGATAAATCCTATTCCTTTAAGGGTGATTAAAGGTCTAGTTAGGTCAAAATATTTCACTTGGCAACTTCACTGAACCCAAGTTGGCTCCTTCTAAGCATACCAGGTCTCATTCTGACTCTAAAATTGTCTTACCTTTATCAGATCCAGAGATACTGGTAAGAAAGGTTTCTTCCAGAAGAAGACATGAAACCCCTTCTTATGTTCCTTAACAGGAGACCACAACAGTTCCTGATCCTTTCAGATCTTGACCTATTCCCCTAGAATCACAAGATATACCTCCTAGAGTGCAAGAATTAGTATCCAAAGGAGTGGATTTTCAATCTGTTTGTTCGTTCATTCTTTGGAGTCTTATAAATTACCCGAGGCATCTTCTCAATATCCTATATCAGAACAGGTCTTGGATCTACAATTACTTGGATTCAAACCTACTAATTTCATATCCCCTGTCACATACTCTTCTCCATCTACTTCTGCACAACCAGAAGATCTCCTTTCTATTTATTATAATCCTTTATTTGAACACAAATAAGGAGAAGAAGAGGTTCAAAAGTTGGTCATTTTAAAACCCTTAAGATCCCTAAAAGTATCTTCAATTCCATTTCGTTGTCCACCTCTGTCTTCACCTCCTACTTCCCCATATTCATCTTATTCTACTTCTTCCTCTACAACCACCACTACGGAATATTATACATCTACATTTTCAAGTATGGATGGTTTTATACCCATTGTACAAGAAATATATTCTTCCCTATTACTCCCACACCAACTTAATGATTTTCCTGCTAGGTATCTAAAACACCTCCCCATATTTAATGGAGAAACTAGTTTGTCAGTTGAAGATCATCTAGCAACATTTCTAGATTTTGTTGATAACATGAACACAAAACATGAAAATGTTTATATGAGATTGTTTTTGCAATATTTAGAAGGAAATGTTAGGATTTGGTTTAGAAAGCTACCAGCTCAATCTATTAGATCCTAGGAGGAATTGAAAACTATATTTAAAAATCAATGGGGTGTGAAAAAGGATCTTGTTTATTTATTAACAGAATTTGAAGAGATTAAAAGAAACTATGGTGAACTAGTAGCTAATTTCATCAAAATATTTAATAAAATTTATCGCAAGATGCCTCCTTATTGTAAACCACTCGTAGCACCAGCAAATGTTAGATTCTCCAAAGCCTTTGAGGATTATTTTGATGTTATGTTAAGGGAGAGAACAACTTGTACCTTCGAAGACATGCAAAAAAAATCTATAGAGGTTAAAGAAAATAGGTATACCTCAGCTAAGCTAGAGTCAAAAGCTGAAAAATACCAAAGAAAATTAAAATCAAATCAGGAAGCTTCTTCTTCCTCTAAATCTAAAAGTGAAGACTAAAAGATAAATGAAATCACATCACTTCTTAGAAAACTTTCAAATAGGATTTCTAAAATTGAAACACAACCTAGAAAAATCGAACAAACTGTTGCTAGACCCCAAACACAAACCCAAGGTCAGTTCAAAAAGGCCCCTCAATTAAAAATTCTTTAGTGACCAGAAATGATCAACAAGTACCTAAATAGTTGTTGGTTGATGATCAACAGCGTGATGATAATACTTTGTGAATCACTGAAGATATTAATAGTATAGACAATACATCTATTCAGACTGCCATTTTCCCTATCCCTCAAATTCAAATGTCTCTAGCAGATCAAGAGAGTTCTCAGGTCTCTAAATATCAATCCTTTTTTTATTTTTTAATTGCAGAACTTAACAGAAGGTATGATTTAATACCTAGAGTAGGTCCTAGAAGACCTCCCAAAAACCCTGTCATAATTGAGCCTCAAGTGAAATCTTTTGAAACTCAAACTACCTCAATTCAACCTCTAAATCAGCCAAATGATACTTCACAAATTAATAGAACTGTTTTGACTGCTTTTAATGTTGAAAAAGAGCTATAAAGAGTTAAAATTCCTATTCCACTTTCAAAACTTTCTAAAAATTCTGGATATAAGAGTCAAGTTTAAAAATGGATCCAAAAATCTAGTTTGGATGTTGAAGGGGACATCATTAGTCTACAAAATGAGAAACCCACAATAGCTTTTGGTCCTAGTTCAGACATGATTGATGAATCAATATCACCTTTCTATGTGCCTTTGAAGGTACATGATTCTTTACTATAAAATCATATGTTGGATTATGGAGCTTCACATAATCTAATGCCAAAGGTTATTATGGAGCAACTTAATTTGGAAATCACTTGAACTTATCATGATATATATACCTTTGACTCCAAAAGAGTGCAATGTTTAGGACTTATAAGGGACTTAGTGGTAAACTTACACCAAATACTAGTCAAAAGTGTTGTATTAGACATAGTAGTGACTAATATTCCCCCTAAGTTTGGAATTATTTTATCAAGATCATGTTGTGCCAAGCTAGGAGGAAGTATTCAAATGTATATGTCTTTTGCGACTATTCCTGTATATGGGGGAGAAAACCTTAGGTTATATAGGGAGGTCAAATTCTTAAACATTGTCTACAAAGTAGATCAAGCTAGAAACCATCATATTTATGCAGTTGACCAAGACTCTGGTTCCTTCCAACTATCTTAAAACACTTCACATAATTCTCAACTCAGGATTGAGGATGTAGTTGAAACTCCTAAATATGCTCAAGCTGATATTTGGAAAATTTTCTTTGATGGGTCTTGTACCAAAGATGGAGTTGGAGCAGGTATATTTTTAATCTCACCTCAGAAAGAGAACATCACTCAATCATACAAGTTATATTTTGAGGTTACAAATAACGTTGCAGAATATGAAGCTTTCCCCTTAGGCTTAGATTTTTCTAAAAGCTCAAAGGTTCAAAATTTAAATGTTTTTAGTGGTTCTAAACTTATAGTAAGACAGGTTAGGAATCTTTGTCAAACAAAGCATCCTAGGCTCAAGTCATATAGAAATGAAGTTTTGGATACAATTGAAAACTCCTTTAATTCTTTTAATGTAACTTTCATTCCTAGAAGTGAAAACATTCATGCAGACTCCTTAGCTATTTCTACTAGTTCTTTTAAAATACCAAACCAAATGCAAATACAATACCAAATCCATGTCAAACATAGGCATTCTATTCCAGATAATCTAAATTGTTGGCAAATATTTGAAGATGATGAAAAACTGAAATACTTTCTTCAATTTATTGATGAATTTTTTGTCTTCCAAATTGAAGAAGATAAATAAGATATGAATGAAGCTTCTAAACAAAAATAAAATTCATGTCTAAATACAAAATTAGATTATCATGACATTATACAACTTTCAAACAATTTTGTTTGTAAAGGTATTTTTCCTTTAGAAAAACTATTTGATCAAAATGATGTTCCTAGAAATCCACTCTCTGTTTCTCTAGAAGACGATATTGAAGAAACTAATATTGGAACTGATGAAGAGATTAAAAACATTAAAATTTGTGCATCTCTAACTCCTGAAGTTAAAATTGAATACATTAAGCTTCTTAAAAATTACAAATATTTTTTTTCTTGGTCTTATGCTGATCTAAAAACTTTTGACACATCTCTTACAGAGCATAAAATTCCACTAAAAGCTAAAGAAAAACCTTACAGGCCAAAACTTATAAGGATAAATCTAGTTCTACTTCCTACCATAGAAAAATAACTTAAGAAGCTTTTAGATGCCCAAATAATTGTTCCTTTAAGATACTCTGATTGCGTAGCTAATTTGGTTCCTGTTAGAAATAAAAATGGAGAAATTAGACTTTGTTTGTATTTCAGAAACCTTAACAAATCATCTCTAAAGGATAACTATCCACTGCCAAAGATGGATCAACTACTTCAAAAGGTTTCTAATGCTAATACGATTTAAATTCTTGATGGCTTTTATGGTTATAACCAGATAGTGGTAAATCCAAAAGATAGAAAAAAGAATACCTTTACCACACCCTGGGGTACATTCATGTATGCCAAAATGCCTTTTGGGTTATCAAATGCAGGAGCAACATTCCATAGAGCTATGGATTTAGCTTTTGTTGGTAAGGTTAATAAATTTGTTGTTCTTTATCTTGATTATCTTACTATTTTCTGTAATTCAGATAAGAAGCATGTAAAACACTTGATGAAGGTTTTTGACAGGTGCAGAAAGTTTTGAATATCTCTCAACCCTAAGAAGTCTGTGTTTTCCATCAAAGAAGGAAAGTTTTTGGGACACATAATTTCAAAGGAAGGAGTGTTGATATATCCTAAAAGGGTATATGTTATTCAATCATTATCACTGCCAAGAAATAAGAAAGAGATTCAAGCCTTTTTAGGACAAATTAACTTCTTGAGAAGATTCATCACTAACTATGCTGAAATATTTAAAGACATAACTGACATGCTTAAAAAGAATCATCAAGTTAAATGGAATATTCTTGCCAGATATGATTTTGATCAAATCAAGAAGGCCATTTCTGAAGCTCCTACCTTGGCGAACCCCAATTATTCCTTACATTTTAGTATATTTGCCTTTGCTTCTAAAACCACCCTTGTTGTTCTCCTTTTACAGAAAAATGAAGATTCCGATGATCAGCCCACAGCATTTTTCAGTAAGGTTATGAAATATGTTGAACTCAAGTATGATATTATTCAAAAACATGTATATGCCCTAGTTCAAGCCTTAAAATCTTTCAGAATGTATGTCCTTCAATCATCTATTACGGCTTATATCCCTAACAGTGTTGTAAAAATTGTTCTTACCCAACCAGACAATGATGGAAGAAGAGGAAGGTGGATCACCTAAATCCTTGAGTTTGACCTCAATATTAAAATCACTAAGTTAGTAAAGGGAAAAGGTTTAGCTAAATTGTTAGCTGAATCAAATTGCAAAGTGTTAGGAAAATTCTATTTTTAAAATCTCTGAGAAGCATACATAAGAACCTTCTTCGAATTTAGACAAGAAGAATCCACAAGAAAATTCCTTAAATGTAGAAGGGGAGATGTTATGCGAAATTATGAATTACAGATAAATCATTCTTCCCTAGATAGGTGCTAATCTAGAACAACAGGTCAAAGACTTTATGACTATCTTTCCTAACTGTAAACAGACACACAAAATGAAATAAGAAACCTACTTGGAGTCCAAGCGCTTCCAAAATCTCCTTCTGTCACTTTTTCTGTAGCTTCAAATTCCAGCTGACTGTGAAAAATATTTCCTGTAAGAATGAACGCTAAACAGCAATAAATAGCAATAACACAGATGCCTATTCAAGTTATTTAGCTAAATCAATAAAGCATAAACCATATACATCAAATAATAAATCATGATATGGAAAATCAAAGCTTATACAGATGAATATAGGGAAAAATAAGTAGTAATATTTATTGATGATAGAAGGGGAGGTTACAACCCAGTGATTGATTTAGTGTCACCATCTCCAATAGCATCCCAGCCTCATCACAATGCAAATATCTCCAACAATATGTCACTCAAATCAACTCCTCAATTGAAATTCCACCAGCATTTCTCTACACAAATTCTTCCTCACCAAACACTAAGATCTGTGCTCAATTTATAGAGGATCTTAAGGTAGTTTTACAATCAATGAATTTTCAATAATAGGAAATACATGTTTCCAATCTTGTAGATGTAAAATGGACACATGGATTTGAAGTTTGACACATGTTAACTCTTCTAGAAGGCACTAGGCAAGTGGAGATTCCGGAGCAATGAGAATTTCGCTCCCAATGTGACCAATGCACCCTTGGATGTTGGGAAGTTCTTTGCAGAGTAGCTTTGCATAGGGCTACCTGCATATGCAATGCACTTAGTCCCTTTAGAGGTAGTGTTGATGAGCTCTCATTGATATATTATAAACTTCAAATCTTGGAAACCTTTGCAGATGAAAGTCTTGAATGATTTTTCTTGTTCTTTTTCTTAGGGAATATAACAATTGAAATGCTAGGGGATGATAGACCCTACTCATTGGTCCTGGAGATGATTCCTAGTTAACCAGGTCATTGAAAATGGTGCCCAAATTTACCTGCCCCCTAAAGCATGAAGTCATAATAATAATAACGATATTTTGATTGAGATGATTTACACTGTGATGGGCTGGAGATGACGCGGAGTGGCGACCTACATCAATCTTACAATACATTACATCATGATATATCCTCTTGATCATAATTGTTGAGGGTAGGCATTCCCATGTTCAACACATTAACAATCTAATAACATGTGCATAATTCAGAAAGTCGTCTACATTGGAATGTTGCCCAATACATACATGCCTACAGATATAGGCCCATGTTCAGATGACGATCTGTATGTAAGGTCACCGTACAGATGATGTGTACAACAATCCAGAAATCACAGCCTAGATGGTTGAAACTAGATCTGGGGTCTTCTTATCTTGTTCACTCGATCATTCAGGTACAAGTCTAGCCATGCGAATATATGATTTGTTGTCGAACATGGAAAGACATCATTTGATTACCAGCCAATGATGTGAGTTGTTAACAGACACAATAAAACCACCATTGATGTCAATGGTCCTTAAGGTACTGTAGTACATTTTGTAAGGCATGAATAGATGATTTGATGTCGAAGGACAAAAAAATTCTTTCGGTCAAAATTCTAGAAGCGAGGATCTTGTCGATGTTGTAACAAGCCTCATGGTACTAGAATCAGATGTTTCTAAGTGAACTTCCTGGATAATGATTTTTCATCGACAGGAAGCCAACTTATTACGAAAGAGGAGTTATTTATTTTGGAGACAAATGTATGACTTGATATAGCAATTTTCAAGGATGACAATCATGAGAATGAAGGTTTATGAGTATTGTAGAAGGATGCGTTTTCACTACATGACTTCTCTTTAACATATAGGCGACACTGAGATGAGTTGGTAACATTGAACCAAAACTGAAGTGAAGGTATGATGAACCATAGGTATGATTGAATCGTCAAGAATATTACCCAACCCAAACAGTCACAGACATGGAGTGAAGTGTCATGTTCAAGAGTGACTTGCTACCATAAAGAATTTTTTTCACTTTTCCCAAATTTTCCCCGGTTATTTGTCGACCAGTACCTCTTTATATTTTAACAAGCTTGAGGAGGATAACATTTTCTTGATCTATTATTCAACCCTTCGAGAAAATAAAGTATCGCTATTTAATAATTTAACGAGTCTAGTGATGAATGAAACTCGATTCTTTCCATGATCAACAAGCCCATCACTATTTTATGTTTTAACGAGCTTAACGACAGTGATATCCTGGTCCTTTTTCATATTTAGAGAGTTTGAAAAAGGGGACGAAAGAAAACTCTATAAGTACTTTTTCATAAAGTTGTCGCTCTGAACCGAAAAAGTGTAAAATAATATCCGAGAGAACCTCTTTAGTCATGTTCGACCAAGGTATTCCTTTTTCGTAAATAATCTATCTCAGTCTGGAAAAGGGTTAAACTTATACTGAGTAGATATCAATTAATTTACTTTTACGAGCTTGAAAAGACAAGTGCTCGACAATCTTTTCACATTATCGGAGTTTGAAAAGAGCTAAAAGAATACTTCAGGGGTTCCTTTTTCGCTATTATCAAAGCTCAAAAAAGAGATAAAGGTGCGCTTCAAATCCTTTTTCATTTTTAACAAAGCTCGAAAAATAAGGAGAAAATGTATGCTTTGTGGTCAAATCATTCTTGAAATAAATTTGCACGACTTAATCTATTCATTAGTTGTAAGACCTATTCATAACAACATCAAATGGATTAAAAATACATGTTTCATGATAAAAAACATAATAAAACCATAGTCATAGCAATAAATTTAATTTTTAAATAATTAAATGACTATTTAAAGTAGCTTTACTATTCATTTTTACCATTCCATAGTTACCATTTGCATTTTGGAGCTCTGAACTTGATTTTGCCCTCGAACTTCAACTGTTGATTGCGATCATTTCTGTGGACAAATTTCGTTTCCATTTGATCCAGGTTAGTGATATGAACCTCCTCTTTCCTTTAGTAATCATTTCATTTCCAATTTCTGCAATTTTTTAGGGTTTTGGGGTCCTTAGGGTAAATTCTACCCAAAAAGAGGGCAACGCACCCCTGAATGTTGAAACCTGCATTGCATAGCAAGTAAAGTGAAGGCTACTTGTATGCACAATGCATTGTCTCTTTTTAGGCAGTGCGTTGGGTGCAATCTAGATTTTTGGTTTTTGCATTATGCCCAAAATTTGCCCAATTTTTCGCAATGAATGGAATCTAAAGGTTCTTATGGTTTTATTTCAGGTTTGCATCAGATTACAATGACGATTACATGGAGGGAAAGAGAACATGAAAAACAAGATATGATTGCCTTAAATGATCCGGGTACAGTAAGAGCCCTAAGAGATTGTGGACTGCTTAAGTACTTCAAATTGTCAGGGATGAGGCAACAAATAGAATTCTTGGAGTTCTTAGTTCGAGCATGGGATCCATATATTGAGGCATTTCATATTAAGAACCAAGTGGTTCCCATAACAGTTGATGATGTATACTTTCTTACAGGTTTTTCAAGGAGAGGCCTGTCTATTTTTCTCTCAGGGTCTATTGTTGGAGGAGAGATAGTGAGAGATTATGTTTTGCAACATTGTTATCCAGGGGTAGAGCCAAGAAAATATGGAAATATAAACATCTGGGATGTTATATATTTTCCTTTGATAACTATCCTTTTCACAATCACAAAACTTGCTGGCACTGTTACACTACATGTAGCGAATAGATCGTATATGCAGTACACGCTAGAGTGTATGGAGCCAACAGTCTTCAACCGCTCTAAATTTGTTCTTTCTCAAATAAAGGAACAAATGAACAAAGAAAAGGGAGGGAGGAAGAAGAATTTCAGTTATGGTTCTATCCTTATATCCTTCGCTTTAGAATGGATTCCACTGATGCAGCCATAACATGTGACACTGGATGTGTCTAATCCTAGAGATCCGCGGATGCAGAGATGGGTAGAACTCATGGGTAGGCATGCAGGCCAATCAACCATTGTGTTCTCGACTGCGTTCTTCACATGGTTCTGGCGACAGATTTTCGCCATAAATGATTATGCATATGCAGGCATTGATTTCCAAGGAGATCCAGATTTAGCATTACTAGAAGGTGCTTAGTGGGGTGCAATTGATAAGAATGTTTTGACCATGTTTTTTATTTTCTTAATATTTATACAATGTTTTTGTATTTTTTATGTTTTCGCAAGACTAAAATAAAATTTTGATGTAATGCAGATGTTGGTTTTGTTCAACTAGTAGAGGAATCAGAGTGTGAAGCAGATGTGCCAACAGAGAGGGTTGTCAGGAGAGCAGTCCTTCAGGATCTTGATATGACTGAGACTCTGGCTGAGCTGCAACAACACATAGAGGGTTTGACCTTCGAGATTCCAGATTTTCGGATCGAAGAGTTACTTATGTGACCACATCGACACAATATTGGGGTTCCTAACCACTGGATGCACTTACTACGTAGGATAGCTAGATATATAGCATCCTACCCCGAGCACCACTAGTTTACTTTTGAAATTTTGCATACATTTTGAGGTCAGATGACCAATGTGTCTTGAGCACAAATTTTGTAAAAACCTATAACTATCTATCTATATGATTTCAGTGTTTTCCTATGTTTATTGTGCAATCCTCTTCAATGATGTGAATTTTTTCTTTACATATGTTGCAAAATTCTGTCTAAAACTTGATTAGCTAAAGAATCAGTCAATGTGTTCAGATTTCTGGAAATGTGTTGATATTGAATAAAATCAAAGTGTCTTTCCAAAATTTGAACTCTTAGGAACAATCTACGCAATGTTGGATTTCTAATAGTATAAACACTAGTAAGTTGTAATACCACAAGTTGTGAGTCTAACCTTATGATGATATGGTTAATACCAAATGAAATGGCATCAGAGAGAAGTTCGATCAACGTGTTATACTCAACGATATTTTTCATTGATATACTAATACAAATCCCTTGAAAACTCACTAACTCATCATTCAGAGTGAAAATGACCCACGCTACAGAGGATAGATTTTGTGTACTACGACTAGCACCATGAACATATCCAACAAAAGGTTCCAAAGATTCAGACATTTGCGACGAAATTTAAAGCGGATTACTAACATCAAGAAAACTCTGAAAACAAATTCAGATATTGAATGCAAATCAACAGCATATATATACAATATAATACAAAAAATTACTACGCTCATGATTAAGCATAGTAACATTTCAGATACAACCCATTTCTAGGCTACACCAATGGAATTCCATTGTAATCAACCAATTCATAGGTACCCTTAGCAAGAACTATTTTGACAATATAGGGGCCATGCCATAATGGCTCAAACTTTCCTGTACCTATTACATCAGCTTCTTGATCGTAAAGAAGGACCAAGTCTCCCTCTGAGAAAATGCGAGGTTGGACATTTTTGTCGTATTGCACCTTTATACGTCTCTTATGCACTTTGTTGGCCAATTGGGCTTCACGACATGTTTCATCAAGATGGATGAGGTTAAGGAGACACGCTTCTTCTTCTGAGGTGTCAGGTAACAAGTCAATTGCAAGTTTCAACAATGGTATTTCACATTGGATTGGTAAGATAGCTTCCAGAACATACACCAATTGAAAAGGAGTAAATCCAGTTGCGTTTCTCACTGAGGTTCAATACGCCCACAAGGTGGAGTACAGGATCAAATGCCAATTTCTTTTACGAACTCCTATCATTTGTTGAAGCATACGTTTAATAATATTGTTGATAGCTTAAAATTTTCCATTTTATTATGGATAATAAGGAGTAGAATTATCATGTGTAATATTCCTATTTAGGAACAACTCATGAATAATACAATGAAAAATGCATTTTCAGAAAAATATGCTTTGGAATAGGAAAATTACTCTTGGATTCTTTATATCAGACCATCTACAAAATAAATCCAAGATTTGAGCTGAAACAAATAAGACCATGTGGGTTAAACATATCTCCCACACCTAGTTATCTTCAAGAGAAGGCCCAATGAGGGGCTGCAGCAAAGTAAAATGCTCTACTGAAAGTGAAAAGAGCTGTCAATGCATAAAATGTGCTGATAGACACTCATCAACTGATTTCAAGTACATCAGCAACTCAGATCTGAATTTAGGATCCAAAAAGTGGGTAAAAGCAGTGATTTTGACCCTAAAATAGATGTATTCAGAAATCTGCGTAACATTAAGGGAAATGGAAGGAGATTATTTTATATTAGGTCGTGAGGGACATATTCTCCAAATTTTTTCTCAAACAAAGAATTATAGCTAGGTTAAATAGTTCCTCCATCCCCGGATATGCTTAAAAATGTTGATTTCCCATGACTTTGAGTATGCAGAAAATGGCTGAAGCATGAAGAGCATAATTTCTAAAGAAATTAGAAAAAATATGTCTGAAAAATTAGATCTAAATTTTATTATGACTGATAATGAAGAAAACTGGAGATTCAGCTCCTTTTATACATCAAATAGATCACCTGGCAAGGGGATTTCATGAAAGAACAAATACAAGTATCGGATCTGCAGAATATGGATATGAAAAATGTAGAATCACTAAAAAACTGAATAGATGAGCTGAAATATACAAAATTGCAGAAGAGGGCTGAAGTACAAACTTTCTGGAAGAAGGGATGGCCCTTCCTCAAGGAAATAAGCACCAAACTAGGGTAGAAACCCTGCTGCAGCAATGCACTGGAAAAATAACGCAATTTCTGAAGTATATTGTGCAGATGATGTTGGAAGGTCCTTTGGCCTGATTCAAATATCTGAAACTGAAGCTCAATTCTTCCTCACTAATATTCCAGAGAAAGGAATGCTCCCTTTTCTGCAAAACTAGATCTGGAAGTGGTGTTGAAAACCCCTCACTGCAACACCCAGCAACACAGAGTTATTTTGTTGCAGAAATAACACTGTCTTGATGGAGGATGCTTGGCCTCAAGCCTAGATGTGAGGCATTTCAGAACATACTCCTTCAAGAGCTCCTCAATGAAGGAGGAGGAATTCCTAAACAGGAAATTCCTATCTCTAGCTAAACAGCCAAAGATTTTGAGTTGCTCAAGCAATCTCAAAATTGAATTATCTTCAACTCCCTTTCCTTGTGGCCTTCCTCTTCATTTTATAACATTAGGGCTTAGAAAACCATAAACCACCTCCAATGAATTAACCCTTTTCACATGAAGGGTCTCCATCTAAAACTGCGCTGATCAATAAGGAGGTTCAATGCATCTAGACACTACTGTGATTTGGTCCTATTGACCTTGTCAACCTTCTTCATTCCTTTTCACACCTAAGTTTATTTTATTGAAATGGCCCAGATTTTTCCATGTTCACATTGGGAATTGATTTATTTTGCTGATTAGGATTTTTAGAGTTCCTCTTTTACACTTTTATTCATGAGTTAAGAAAACTGAAATTAAAATGCAATATTCTCATTAGCTGCAAAAATTTGGAATATTACATCATGTGAAAAATCCTAACTTGGCAGTTAATTCAGCCATCATGTGGTTGCAAAAATGCTTCCCATGATAACTGTAAATATAGCCTGTGGGACCCCAAATCGTGAAATAACATGATTAAAGAAAAACAATGCAGTTGTCTATCTTGTGTTGTTGAATTTAGGCATCGCTTCGGCCCATTTGGTAAAATAGTCGACTGCGACAATAATATAACCATGCCCCCTGGATGAACGAGGGTTATAGGTCATGAAGTCAATACCCCATTTCAAAAATTGTCCCATAGAGACAACAGGATGCATTGGCCTTGGCGGTGTGCAAATTTTACGGTAAAAAATCTGGCACGCATTACAACTTCTGACCGCGAGGATGTAATCTCGGAAAATAATAGGCCAAAAGTAATTGGCGTGGATTATTTTCTACGTAGTAGCATATCCAAATAAATTTCCACCATAAGCCCCAACATGACAATCATTTAACACTTTTTCAGCCTCCTCATGAGCAAGGCACCTCCTTAAAATGGTGTCAACACCACGACGATAAAGTGTATCACCGACGATTAGATAATATTTGGCTTGGTATCGAATACGTCGCTATTCAAGGCGAGAGGTATTAGGGCTAAAATTTTGAGTCTGTAGATAAATGATGAAATATCCATACCAAGGATTAGATTATCTGATCAGAAACAAAGACTCGTCAGGAATTGATGGTTCCGACGTAGTTGCAGTACTATCAGAGGAAAGGTCACAGAGAAGCATAGCCAAAACTAAAGACTTCTTTGACTTTGATTTGATGAAATCCAAATCAAATTCCTGCAAAATGACAATCCATTTTGAATATTTTCCCCCCATCAATTGACATGATAAGATATAAGTGATGGGGTTGCAATCTGAAATGATAGTGGTTTTTCGAAGCAGGATATAATGGCGAAATATTTGGACAGCTTGAATAGTTGCCAAGGAAAGCTTTTCTACGTATGAATACTTAACTTTTGTATCATTGAGATTATGACTCAAATAATAGATCGGATGTTCAATTCCATCTTCTACTTGGACCAAAACCATAACAATGGTCGTTTTAGCCGTGGAGATATATAAGAAATAATCATTTTGATAATTAGGGGGATACATTAATGACGCTCGGACAAGAGTATCCTTGACAGCATCAAAAGAATCATGCGCAAATTGGTCCCAATGGAATGGAATTCCCTTTTTCAAGAGCCGAGTAAATCCTATAGCCATTTCAGCATAGTTTGGAATGAACCTTCTTAGGAAGTTAGCCTTTCCTTGAAGTTTTTGTATCTGAAGTAAGTTTAATGGCGCAGGAAAATCAAGAATGGTCTGAACCGTCAATGGGTCGATTCAAATTCCTTCTTTTGAGACTATGAATCCAAGAAAATGATCGGAACCAACACAAAACACACATTTATGTGGATCAAGACGTATTTTGTAGTGTCAGCAGCGTAAGAAAATGGCTCTCAACTGCATCGGGTGATCAATCCAATTTCGTGAATGTGCTGGTAAATCATCTAGATAAGGTTGAAAAATGTGCTTGATGTCATTGAAATCATAATCCATTGCTCTCTAAAAATTTTCCCCATCATTCTTTAAACCAAACGGTAGTTTCCTATAAGTGAATTTGCCCCAGGTACAAATGAATGTTGTCTTATGTTGATCCACTAGGCAGATATTGATTTAATTGTAGCCTGAAAATCCATCCATGAAGGAAAATATTTCGCATCCAACACAATCGTCAATAATATGGTCGATAAAGGGAGTGGGATAGTTGTCTTTTGGACAAGCAAGATTGACATTGTTTTAATCGATGCACACTCTAATATTTCCTTGCTTTTTCATGATAGGAACGATATTGGAAACCCACTCAATTAGCGAAACAAGGTATATGAAACCAACACACAAAAAATTTTCAACTTATGATTTGATGGCAGTGGCTTTCTTCAGATGAATAGGACGAAGCAGTTGACGCACCAGTTTGACATTAGGATACATATTAATAGTGTGTTCAACAATACTAGTATCTATGCCTGGAATTCCGTGGTAAGACCAAGAAAATACATCACATAATTCATGAAATAGAGAGCGATATGATTCGATTTCTGATGTATAACAAGATACACCATCATTAATATTTTCTACAACGCCAGGTTTGGTCGAAATATCGATATAAATGGTTTCTTCAATATTTGACAGATTTCAATCGGAATCGAGTGCATTAATAGGTAAATAATTCGAAATGAAAATTTTGATTGTTGGGTGATATAGTTCACTAAGATAGTTTTCTTAATAATCAAGAAGATGGGAATGATGATTATAATATTCCCATGGTTCTCCTTTTGACATCATGGCTTCCAAAATATTCTCATCTGTCAAGAACGTTGAGGAAAAAGGATCAGAGGAAGTACCAAAATCTAAGGAACGATCAACCCAAACACTCGGCGACGCTGATTTCGAATTTTCTGCCCAAGCCAAATAGATTGATTGTTATGTCATCTCAATTGGGTTGGGTGGTAGAAACTCATCCAACATATTAATTTTATAATCACCTGTACTCTCCCTTAAGCTAGATAGAGTGGAAGAGATCATGTAGCAGGTTTCTATACTTGCAATTTATGCTGACTTCGCGGGTGGCAGTAATGCAAAGGTTCCCATGAGAGTGGAATATTTTAAGATTCCTACACCAATGTTCTAAAGTTCTAGTTGGGGTATGTGAACGAATGGAACACTTCCAGTTACCTACAAAGCAGAGGCAAAGAAGGACAGTTGATTAATGACTGTGATGGCACCTTTATGTGGAAAAACGATCATTCTAAAATATGTAGAAACAATTGCAGTCATTGCATATACCTATGGCCTTCCAAGTAGAATATTATAGTCAAGGATGTTTCAACAACCTCGACATCAACATTCGCTATTTTTCCCCCAATTTCAACATGCATATTATTAATAATACCACAAGGTTTATATGTACGTCCATCAAAAGCCTTCAACGTCATTGATGATTGTGATAAGCGAGGTGAGCCAAGTGACTTCCAACAATTTAGAGACATAATGCATGTAGATGCTCCCTCATCAATAATAGTGTCATGAACAAGGTGATTGAGAACTTTTACTTGTATGGAGAATGCCAATTCTGTTGGTAGTTATAGCACATAGCCCGTATGATTAAAGATGACAAGATTAGAATCAGTCAGATAAATTCCACCAATAGCCAACAATAAAGCCTATTTTTGGGAAGGAAAATTTGTAATACCTCAAGAGAAGACATAGTTGAAGGGGATTGAGCCAAACATTCAACTAGATTATAATTTTTTGCAACCCTTGCTTGAGGATTATATGTCGATTTTTGAATTACTCCCTTTGGTGGCTTGATTTTCAATTCAGGAATAATAGTAGGCGGTACTGATTCCGTAGATGGATTCATTGTCGAGGTAGTAGGTTGATCAGTGGCTTGACTACAATAATATTTATTACGCATTGACATCAAAATATCTATTTAAGGTTTTGTGTTAGATAAAATTAACACTTGGGAACTAGGATCTGGATCCATAGCAACCATGTTTGTGTCCGGATTTGGAAATGGGTCTGTCAACATAGCTAACGCATGGGAAGTCTTGATGATTTTTGATACTTCAACGTAATGACGAAAATCTCGAACAAAGTGTTCGTCATTACAAATTATGCATGGATAACGAGGTTTCCTAGGTCCATAAGATTGATCAAATGATATTTCCTGCGGGTTAGAAGTTTTCTTTTTCTTAGATTCCCCCTTTTTCTTACTTCTGGGTTGCTTGTCACTTTTTCCTTTGTCAAACGACATGGAATTAATTTCGGAAGAAGGTACAGGATCAGATGCAGTAGTGTGATGTGTGCTTGTAGTTCCAATCAAGTCGTCTCCCGCATGAGAGTCCTTTAATTGAGGAGGAACAATAAAATTAGATCTTGACACATTAGGAATTTTTTCATAGAGCATGCCAGACTGAGTGTAGATCAAGTATAAATATTGGGCATGAGAGATAACTTACTCTTATGTGATGATTCCACCCTTAGCCACATCCTCATTTATAGATGGTAACAGGGACTTAATGAACCATTCAACTAGGAGTTGATCCAGAACAAATGTCTTAACCATTCGACGACGATGATGCCACTCATGAATATGATAAAAAATGTGAGTATCATTAGTTTTTTTGAAATTTTTCAAGAGTTTCATTCCAGTTTCATATCTGATGGGTAACTAGAAATAATTCAAAAAGATAGTAGCTAGGGCAATGAAATTATCAAAATAAGATCTAGGTAATTCAATATACCATTTTGCAGCTGAACCTATGAGCGTATGCTGGAAAAGACGTAGTCGAACATAATAATCATTTAGGGAGTTTTATGAACACCATAAATGATAAGTCATGGCATGAGTCGCCGGATATTCTCCAGGTTTTCCATTGAACATAGGAATATCCAAGTGTAATTTGTGAGGTATCATCGGCCACCAAGGAGCATAGTTAATTGGATCATTAGTTAGCCGATTTAAATCCAGTAACTCTAAATTTGCAACAAAGGGAAACTATCTATTAAATTCAGGTTGAGCATAGATAGGGTAAGATAGAATTTCTTGAGCAATAGGCCTTTGAGCACCAGCATAAGGAATCTGCTGCTGGTAACCTAGATAGGGGTTGTTTTGAAAAGAAAACGCTTGAGGATTTTGTTGACCAAAACCTAGATATGGTACTTGTTGAAATGAATTTTGAGGCATTTGCGCCTGAGGCTGCCAAGGGGTCTGTCCACCAATGTTATAACCCAAATTATAATAACTTGGATTCAGTTGACAATTATAACCAGGTTTCGATTGTGACATCCCGTAAAATGGTAAACCAGCTTGTGAATAAATGATTCTGGATACAGGTTTTTGTAAATTAACTGAAGGATTTGGAGTCTGTGGACCCAACATTTGATGATATTAAGTTGAAGGACGCGCTTGATAAGGTTGTTGCACAACATTTTGATTCTGTAACAGGGTTAAAGACCTATTAATAAGTGGAAATGATGTGGGTGTAAAAGGTTGAATTCGTTGATATGAATGTACAACCATTTGTGGTTGGATAGGCATAGTGGGCTGCCATTGACAAAAATTCATTTCGACATTAGGTTGACCAAAAATTGACAGAGTATTGTCATATTGGGCAACCAAAGTTTTCCCACCTACATGAGGAGGATAATAAGACGGAAAATATTTCTCTCGAAATTCTAGGAGTCAGTTGATATGGTACTTGAAGGAATAGACCCAGAAGGACCGGCTTGATATTGTCCTGATTATGTATATAAATAATCAAGTAATTCAATACTCACTATAGGATTACCGGTTAAAATACCAGATAATGACATTGGTAAAGTCCATGGATTTGAAGATGCACTAGAGAAAATTCCAGATAATGATTTGTAACCAGATGGGACCATAGGGCCACCATGAAAATATGACTCTGGTGAAGTTGTGAACATCGACGGGGTAGCGAGGGCAAGTACTGACGTAATTAGAATAGATGGCCCAACCAAAGACGTTGGTTCTGGCATGGTTACTTGACCAAATGTATACCCTTTTGTATCGACAGGAGTTTGAATTGGAACAGGATCAACAAAAGAAGATGGTAATGATTGAGGAAAATACTTGTACAGGTAAAGGTCCTCCCCAATATGGGTTGGAGTTAAAGGTTTCTCGTCTTGTGGGATTTCTTCAATCACAATTAAACCAGGTGGAAGTATTTCACCTTCAGGCCAAAAGTATATTTCAAGCGGTTGACTGTGTGGTATAGGAGATTCAATAGCTACAAATATTTGTGGGATGACCAAGGTAGGAACAACTTCTAGTTGTACAACTTTAGGATTCAGATGTTCTGGCAAAGAAGAGACATGATCTGGATCAATTTCTGGTTGAACAACATCGGGTCTAGGAGGTATGGTCTCACTGATTGGATGGATCGTGACCACGGGTAGCTATGAAGACTCCGTTTTGACAATACTAGATGAACTGGGATGTGCAGAAACAACTTGAGCTAACTCTGGTTTACGAGAAGATGATGTTTCACCAGAGGTACGAATTGTACTTGATTTGTTAGAGTGTGATCGCCTTCGCTTACCAGAAGTAACTTCTGGTGGTAAAGGTGGTTTTAATGCTAGTCTACGCGAACGACGGGGGAAAGGATTTTGTTCTTCCATGATTTCTGATTTATTTTAACCAAAAAAAAATAAAAAAAATAAAAGCGTAATGCTAGGAAAAAAGGGTTTACCAAGAAAATGTGAACTGCAGAATACCTCCTAGCGAACCAAGAAGTACGGACAGGCAATCTTCCTGAATATTGTGTTCGGTGTATCACAATTTATAAGGTGGCCGACTCAGTTCACTATGGATGGATAGCACCTAAAATTTTCCCTCCCAAATATACCCAAAGGTACGTGGAGGCCCAGGTCTAATTAGCGTTGTCTGATGCGAAACCGCACAGTGAGAGCACCCCTTTATACTTATCGTAATGTAACACCGCCTGATATACTCGAAAGTACATGGACGAGATATGATATACTTACATACATGGAGTGAGGTATCACACTCAGAATGTATCGCCGACAAGTTAATGATAGCTATTATGTTTTACGACGCTGGAACACATCTCTAGCCTAGACCTTCTAAATGTTATCGTTATGGTTCCAATGCTTTGTTAGGTAAATGGAGATTAATTTTATGTTGATCTTATTTAACAATTTTCCTTTCAAAGTTTCATCGCGATGATGTATTGGAGATTCCTAAAATTCAAACTAAGAATGATAATAAATCTTTCACTTTTATTTTTTCAATGAAAATCCTAGCTACTAAAGGGAAAGAGAAATCAATTTGTGAGCAAACAAATCAAAGAACACAAACTAAATGCAAATTTCCTAATTGTTCCTTTTGCAAAACACACAAACCACTACATGCAAATGCAAATTTTTATTTTCAGTTCCTTTAATGTTATGAATGCAGAAAATAAACCAAGTGCACTAAATTAACAAAAACAAATGCCTTTTACTTTTGAGAAATGAGGAATATAAACAACAATTTCTCTTTTGAAGGAAAAATGAGGATTTAAACAAAAATTTATCCTATGAGGAAACGAAAAATTTACGACAATTTCCTTTTTCAAAATCAAAAGGATCTAATGTGGCAATGAAAATACTTTGAAATCAATTCGTCAATGATAAAGAAAAATGCTTTAAACAAACATTGAATTTTTTTTTTCTTTCAAAGGAGGAAGAGGTAGGTAAGATCATTGGTCAATATGAGGCTCAAGCTTCTCAAAACACAACGGAAAACAAACTGAAACAAACTTGCAATGAAAAATTCTAAGGAATTTGGATGGTTTCAGGAGGCAACGCAATCTCTAAAGAGGGACAGTGCTTTGCAACGCATGCTTGAAAGGGAGACAGTGCTATGCAAAGCACTGTGTCCTGTCTAAGAGTGTGTTGGGTGTAGTGTATAATGAAAAACACAGCTATCTAACGCAATTCTAATGCAAATTTGGATTTCAAAAACCCTAATCTTTGTGAGTAACAACTACTAGATGAATAAACATATAAAATCAGAGGCTAAAACACCTAGGATAAAGAGCAATCTCCCTACTGGAGTCGCCAATTTGTTATGCGGAATTATGAATTACAGATAAATCATTCATCCCTAGACAGGTGCTAATATATAACAATAGGTCAAAGACTTTACGACTATCTTTCCTAACTGTAAATAGACACACATAATGAAATAAGAAACCTACCTAGAGTCCAAGCACCTCCAAAAACTTCTTCTATCGCTTTTGTTGTAGCTTCAAATTCCAGTGCATTCTGCAAAATATTTCCTAAAAGAATGAACACTAAATAGGAATAGATAGCAATAATACAGATGCTTATTCAATTTATTTAGCTAAATAAATAAAGCATAAACCATATACATCAAATAAGAAATCATGATATGGAAAATCAAAGCTTATACAAATGCATATAGGGAAAAATAAGTAGTAATATTTATTGATGATAGAAGGGGAGGTTACAACCCAGTGACTGATTTAGTGTCACCATCTCTAGCAGCATCCTAGCCTCATCACAATGCAGATATATCCAACATTATGTCACTCAAATCAACTCCTCAATTGAAATTCCACCAACATTTCTCTACACAAATTCTTCCTCATCAAACACTAAGATCTATGATCAATTTATAGAGGAGTTGAAGGTAGTTTTACAATCAATGAATTTCCAATAATATCCAAGACATGTTTCCAATATTGTAGATGTCAAATGGACACATGGATTCAAATTTTGACACATGTGAACTCTTCTAGAAGGCACTGACCAAGTGGAGATTCTAGAACAATGAGAATTTCGCTCCCAATGTGACCAACTCACCCTTGGATGTCGGGAAGTTATTTGCAGAGAAACCTTCCATAGGGCTACCTACATATATAATGCACCTAGTCCCTTTAGAGGCATCGTTGATGAGCTCTCATATGATATATTATAAACTTCAAATCTTGGAAACCTTTGCATATGAAAGTCTTAAATCATTTGTCTTGTTCTTTGTCTTAGGGCATATAATAAATAAAATGATAGGGGATGATAGAACCTATTCATTGGTCATGGAGATGATGCCCAGTTAACCAAGACATTGGGAATGGCGCCCAAATTGACCGATAACAGGAGAATCCACAAGAACCTTCCCTAAATTCTCAAAGAAAGAACCCACAAGAACCTTCTTCTTCAACTCAAACAGCTCCTGTTCATATTGATGAATTTTTTTTACTGTCAGATTCATATGCATATATTGTATATTTTCTTATCAATTTTGAGTGTCCTACTCAATTTTCAAAGAGTCAGTGGAAAACACTCAAGTTGAAATCTATCAAATATTGTATTATCAATGCCAACTTGTACTGGAAAGATCCTCTCAACATTATGTTACTTTTTTTAACAAAAACTGAAATAGAAGGAATCATTGAGAGATTTCGTGCAAGGATATGTGGAGGAAATTATGCTTGGAGAGCCATAGCATACAAGATACTAAGGGTAGGTTTCTATTGGCCTACTTTATTTTCACAAGTAGGAGAAAAATTTAGAAGCAGCACTCCATGTCAGATGTTTCTTGGTAAGCAAAACCTAACATCTCTTCCATTGGTTCCAGTGGTTATTTCAGCACCATTCCTTCAGTGGGGACTA
This sequence comes from Pinus albicaulis, assembly GCA_034641835.2. Lineage (NCBI taxonomy): Eukaryota > Viridiplantae > Streptophyta > Pinopsida > Pinales > Pinaceae > Pinus > Pinus albicaulis. The sequence continues at coordinate 343,255,610 of CM076574.1, read as the reverse complement.
GATTTTAAAGGAGAAATTCACCCAGCTTCAAGCAATCAGCATAGATAGATTTTAACTGCCACAGACTATTTCACCAAGTGGGTGGAGGCCATTCTAGTTAGAAATTCTACATATACAGTAGTAATCAAATTTATTGAAGAAAACATTATTTCTAGATTTGGTTTCCCTCAAAAAATAGTGATTTATAATGCCACATCATTCAGTTGTATAAAGATGATTGAATTCTACCAAAAAGATCAGATTTTGTTACATCATTCAACCCCTCACTATCCTCAAGGAAGTGGTCTTGCATAATCATCCAACAAGAGCCTGGTTAAAGTGATAAAAAAGGCTCTAGAAGACCATAATAAAAATTGGGATAGTCATATTATCTATGAATTTTGGGAAAATAGGATTTCTCGCAAAATATCAATGGTAAATCTCCATTCCAACTAGTGTATGGTAAAGAGGCCATTTTTCCAACCAATTTGGCTTTCCCTGTTCTTAAGTTTTTACAAGCTTCTACTGACGAACCTAATGATTTCTCTAGAAGGATAAATCAAATTATTGAATTAAATGAAAACATATATGAGATTCAATACAATTGAGAAAGTATTAGAATATGATGAAGAGTCTTTTTGACAGAAAGGCCAGGGAAAGAGATTTCAGAGAGGGTGATATAGTTTTGAGATGGGATGCTAGAAGGGAGGACGAAGGTAAACATGGAAAATTTGATAACCTATGGTTTGGACCTTTCAGCATTTCTAAAGTGAAAGGAAACAACACATTTGTTCTATAAAATTTGGAAGGGAAGTTTACTACACTGCCTGCCAATGGAAAATTTCTCAAACATTACATACAGTACTGAAAAATATTCTAAATCATCATTGTACATTACCACCTTCTTTTAAAAATTTTCCAAGTCTGTTTTTTTTTCACAGCAAAGACACCATAGCCCAAGGAGAAGGCACTTGGATCTGCTTGTTCTCAGTATCCCACAGGGGGAAGCATTCCCCAGTTGGAGCCGATGTTGTAACATTATCTAGTTTTGATATGTTAGCATATAAAGTCAAAATAAATTCAAAAAATGTTAAGATATGATATGGATGAAATAAAATAAAATAAAATAAATTTAGGTTTATTGTGTTTTATACATCCATATCAAATAAAATGTTAGGTTATATTTCCCTAAAGAATGAAGGTAAAATGAAAAATAAAATGTTAGAATGCCAAAGAAAAAATACAGGCTTTATTTCACAAAAATGAAAAAATATATGGCTGTAAGCTCAAATGCGCCTTTTCAAAAGTTAAATATATTAATTTTGATTAATTTTTCATTATTTTATTTAAAATTAAACCTAAATTTATATTGTGCATATAATTCATTGTAAATCTAATATCACTAAAAGAAAAAATGCATCTTGTCATATGTAATATCAAGCGATTACTTTTCAACGGTTGAGATCTCCCCTACCTAGATCAACGATGGAGGGAGAGTTCGCACCCCCTCGGCCATTTCCCGTTAAAGCGGGTTGGGGGGGGGGGTCGAAAAAGTAGTTTTAATGGCCGCTATTGAAAGCATACGTGGTGCCCTCTCCCAAGTTCACACCCCCTCTGCTCAAAACTAGAAACTACTACCCACCTCCCCCTTTGAATTCCACTGTGGTTTATCATTGAAGAGGAAACGGTCATTCATCTCGTGCCTTAACAATTTTCCCTCCGCCACTCTCATTCCACCAGCTGCCATATACCCGTTGACAAATCAAGTTAACCGTTACCACCTTGTCACAACTCTGCCTTCCTATTTTCCCGTTGAAGCCCTCGCTCCCAAAACTTTAGCCTCCACGTCAACTATCCCCTCCAAATCCCATTTAAGATGCTACAGTCACATTAAACCTTTAACAATGATTAAATTCTATAAATCACCCTCTACCCCATTATTTCTCACTTTTTCCTGACCATTACACTGTTGTGACTGCTGGAAAATTTGCATAGTTTCCTCCATTGTCAGATCGAGCTATCACCATGCCTACTGTAATCTGATCAAACCATTAATACTCTCATTTTTCCTAAAAACACTATCTCTTTTCCTCCATAATTCTTCTAAAACTATTTACATGGCCCCAAAAGCTAAAACTAAGAAGAAGATTGCAAAAGAAATCCTTGCTCCCACGGGCTAGGTCAATCTTGACCTCATTCCTCTTACAGATGCCCTATTTAAAGTTACAGATTTCCAGTGTGAGTTTGATTTCCATGAACTCCACTTGTGACTCAAGCAAACATATTTAGACAAAGAGGAACATATCAGATTCTGGGAATTACTTCTCCTCTTTTTTTCGTTCCCAAAAACTGATGAATTCCTTGATTTAATTTCATGGTGTTAAGCTTAATATGACCTTGTCAATAGAGAAATGGTGGCCCAAATGGATACATTCTGATAACCATCATCGCTAAAACCATCAATTAAATTATTCTCATTCCCTAATCTGACTAGCTTAGCCATTTCTCACCAGCCACACTTATGGATCTGTACCATAAGTTGAACTTCCCACAAAGAACTTATATTTTTGACATTTTTCTACCAAATGATGCTAAATTACCCAAAATGAATCCACCATACCCATCCTCTATGTTTCCTAAGGCATCTAGAAACTATATCTCCCTACTTTCCTACCTGTTAGGATATCAAGATGACCAATCAGTTGATGAACATATTCTTGGGTTCTTTTCCATTTTCAACAATGAACAACAACGAACATTCATGTATAATTTCAGCCAATTTTTGGATGAAAATATACATGAACAATTTATTAATTTTACTTCACAGGGGGTATTTAGATACAATTCTGTCATCATTCACCTGTTTCTTTTCCAGCAAGGAGATCAACTGCCCATTCAACTCAGCAAGAGGGATGATCAGGGAGTGAATCAATCAGTGATCCATTGGACATAAATTATCATAGCTACATCAATAAAGCCAACATTTTCAGAGTTTGTGGATTCATTCATACATCCAGTAAAGCAGCTCTTAAGCAGTCAAATAGAACAAAGGATTGGAGAGAAAATTAAAAGAGTTTTACACTTAAGTGAAAAAACCAAAACAAGAGATTGGTATTTGTATAAAACTTATACTGAGATAAGGGTATATGGATGTGAGCTTGCACCATACGAGCTGCCTAAATATGTTCCTATGAGAATATTTTCTCTGGAATATATTAGGAAAATGATAAACATGGATGACCTGTACTTTGTGTCAGGTAAAATAAAATCACAGTTCAAGATTAAGGAAAACATTGGATCATTTATCTGCAATACTAGATTAGCTCGTTCAGAGGCAGATTCATTATTGAAGAAGATGAATTTCTAGCCCAACTTCACCTGGTCTTATGACCCATATGGTATTTTCTCTTCTCTCGGAGTTGAATTAAAAACAACTCCCTATAATCATACTCCAATGTCAGAGATATAAAATTTTATGAATCAAGAAGAGTGGTCTTAAGGGACATTACAGGAAGAAAATGAACAAGTTCTATCAATTTAAAATGTGTATAATCTAGTTCCTCAAAGAAAGCAACTAAAAAGGGAAAGAGAAGAAACTCCATATGCTATGGAAGTTATCCAAAAATTCATTTTGCAACAGAAGAAATAAAAAATTGGTTCAACATCATTAACAGATGGAGGATCATCAAAAGTAATTGAACTTGAAGAGGTTGAAGTTTCAACATCACAAACTACATCAGCTGGAACTAGTGTTCCAAATACTCCTCCTTCTGTTTCTCCTTCCAGGGAACCTATGGAACTAATTCAAACTAAAGAAAATACTTCTACAAATGATGAGAACATATTTTCAAAGTTCCTGTAGATGAAACAGAAGGATGAGACTCTTAAAGCTAATGTTTACAGCCATTTTTGGAAGCAAACATCAACCTCCCAACACAGACTGGTTTCAGCCCTTGACATTGAAAAAGGAAGAATGCAAATTGAATTATTACAAGCTTCAGTTCCATTTCCAAAGTCTGCTTCTGAATACAAGAAGACTATTTTCTCATTTGATACCAGTCAAATACATCCTATTGATCACATGGACATGCACAGACAATTTGGTGAAATGTTGTTTTCTACCATGACCACCACAGCAACGTCCCTCTCCAAGATCAAACCAACACTTTCAAATGTTCAATCTCAGCTCAAGATATAAAAGCTTTCATCATTTTATAAAGATATAAAAATGAAGACTTTAGAATACTTGATAGTAAAAATTGGATATGATCCAAAAGATTGCAATGCAATTGAAGAAATTCTCAAGAAAAAGAATGTAGACATTGTAGCCTTGAGAAAGCAGTTGAAGTTGCCTTCTATTGAAGATCTAATGACTAAATAAATTGCATAGAATGAACAGAACATGGATGAGATGCTCAAACTCATCATTGAGAAAAACATACAAATTAAGAAAATGGAAGAACATATAGAAGTACTCCTTAAGGAAGAGGAATCAGCACGGGTAGGTTTAGTTCCAACCAAAACCATTCCTATATCAGTTTCAGGAATAGAGCCATATACATCATCATCAACAGTGGCTAATTCAAATAAATTAGCATAACAATTGACTTTACAAAAACAACAAAATGAAAAGCTAGAGAAATTTCAGAATCTAGAGTTGCAGAAAGCCAAAAATGATACTTTGTATGTAGCAGAAATGCAGAAGACACATACACTAGAACTCAAAATCGCAAAGCTATAAAGTGAATCATTAATGGTTTATACCTTGGCCCAAGCCAAGGAAAGCATCTGGACAGACATCAGCGAAGCTATAACAAAAGTATGGCCATCCATACAAATTATCTTTGAGCAACAAGAACTTATAACCAGATGTAGAACATAGATTGAAGGATAGAAAGTAACCTTGAAGACCAATCCATCAGAAGCCACATAAATTATCAAGGTATTAAATTCAAATAATAGAGAAGATATTGAAGAAATCAATATTTCTGATAGAACAACCACAATTTTGGAAATCAAGAAGGTATTACAGAAGAAGAATTTGATGAATCAATTAGAGACCAAATGTCAAACTCTGGACAAAGTTGTCCAAAGGTTTCATACCAAGTTCAATGTCTTAAATAAAAAAGGGTTACCAGGATTGGTAGATTTGAATGATAATCAGATCAAACTTGAAGATTATTGTAAGAAACTATACATCATTGCAACCAAGAGTGCTAAATTTGCAGGGATCAAAGGACACGTCACAGGCAAGGCTTTCCTAGAAGCCTTAGAGTTTGATTTCAGCATCAAACATGAGATCAAGCATGTTTTTCTCAGCAAGAACACTTTCAAAAGATACACAAAATTGTATGAGGTATTTAGGAAAATGGTAAATATACAAATCCCAAGTGAGGAAAGATGGGATAAATTGTGTGATACCATTGATTAATTGTAAATTCTAGCAACACAATAGCATAACATCATTTTTGGGTCTAGTCATCAGCACAACATCATTTTTGGCCACGTCATCAATAGTCTCCTTCAAAACAGGGACACATCATCCATCAGTTTCCTTCTTTCTATCATATAATACTATTTTTTGTAATCAGTTTAGGATATTGTATTAGTCCTAGAACTAGTATAAATAACTCTCATTCTCGAGTTATTGAGGGTTGCACCCTTGGATGAGAATTTTTGTAAGAAACAATGTACAAGATTTTGTTCATTAATAATAAAAGAAGGATTCTATATTTGTTTCATACATCCTTGTTTCCTTGTGATTTTTTCCTGTTTATTATTTCATATTGTTTTCTACATGTATTTAATTGCTATGAAGATAACTAGGTAAGATTAATTGAATCTCAGTTGTCTTAAATTCCTCCTAACGTTATTATCTATATCAGAGAATGATTTTCCAAGCTATTTGTTTATGTAAGTCCCTCTCATCAATAAATTATCAGCATGTCTATAATGTAAATATGTTTTGTTAAAATTTTAGACATTGTTTGAAAATTTTCACACTTATGATCATTTGAAATATTCTATATGAATAATTAAATAATCATATCTTCTTACATATTCTACTTAATCACCTGCAAAATCTAAATTACTATGTGGAATAAAGCAAAAACCCTTTGTCCTATTAATTAATACTATCTAAAAGTTTAAACACAATTGCTGCAAATTGTTTTATGCATTGGTCATCCAGAAAATTCCAAACTTAAAACATAACAAAACATTATAGATGTTCTGGCATAGTTATTGACCCCAATTATCTTAGAGGAAAACACAATATATGGGTTGTTTTACATTACTCTGTGTAACAAGGAGTTCAATTGATTATGAAATAAGCATCATGTTTGATTTCACTGTGTATTAGTTTCACTTACCACCTAATGATAACATGTTGTATAAATGATGCCAGTTATAACTCCATTGTGTACCCTATTCACATAATAGAAGTAATCATCTTAGCTTTCTCTTATTTACATTGTTATAGTAGACTCAACATAAGTAGAACCGTAATCCAACTAGAGTTAAGTTGTTATGAATACTAATGGTAACCATGGTAAAATAGATTGACTTGTATTACATAGATCACAAATCTTGATCAATACTACTACATTTTTCTAGTTATATTTATGGATATTATTATATAAACCATGTATTAGGGAAATTATTATTATGTTTCATTAGTGTAATTAGGTTACATGTACTTGTTACACTAGATACATAATATTTAGGCATATAACGTAACAAAAAAACCAACACTATACATGTGTATTCAATGGAAATATGATTGTGTGTCTGGTTGGCTTTATAAAATGACCCTCAAACCTCAAGCTACCCCCTTAACCTATGCCTTTCATATTAATTCTTTTGGATAAAACCCAACTTTTACGTGCCTTTACAGGGAGGGAATGACAGAGTAACTGGAAAATATGAACTAGCTCTACAACCTTTTGGTCCTCAATATTTATCTCCTGCATCACCTGCTTAACCCATTACGTCAAACACTAGATACAAGGTTGATACTATTAGAGACACAATCAACATTCACTATACATAAAATTCAGTTCTGCCATATGAAGCAAGTGTTGATTGAACCAAGTGTAGCAAGATCAGTAGATGCAGTTCAATGTGAGTAGCAGGAGTGATAAGGGTAGTGGGTGGGATAGCTTGTTTAAAGATTATTGTTTGTGAGATTTCTTGAAGGAAGTTATTATTACCTTCTCCCTTAGGACACTGGTTTCCATGGGGACAGGAAAACTTGTTGAAGCTATGTTGTCTAGGACCACCATACCCACTAGCTCTGAGAAGGTCCTTAAATAAAGGTGCGTGTTTGGGTGGGGCACCTTCCTATCTACCAGTAAGTGACTCAATCATAGAATAATATCCTATACAAGTATATATCTCATGATATATGTAATTACGCCTTTTTTTCATCAAATCAAATGGCTTTCAATAGGTTCTTGAGTAGGTTCTTGAGCCCTAATCTTTCCCCCCCATCGACACGGTAATAAATTCATAACAAAGTTGGTTGATTGACCTTATGGTTTTAACGGGATGCTCATTCATATGGATGAGGGGTTATCCCCTAGCACAAGGTTGGGGGCGAGAAGATATTTTGATCAATCATTCGAGAGTGTAATTACATATATAATAATTTCAAAATTACATATATAATAGTAGCATTTTTTGCTAAAACATAATTACGTATATAATAAATCATAATTACAAACATATTTAGGGAAAATTTTCATAATTAGAGATATAATATATGCAAGGACTAATGTGCTATTACTCCGTAATTCTGAGGCAGAAGGCAGAATCCCGGAGGCAACATCAAAACTGCTTCGGGCCTAGGATCTAGCCCTCTTAGACCTAGAGAGGGATCTCTCTATAGGATTTAGATTTTTTTATTGGGAATTTTAGGCTAGTTCATATAAGAAGAGTTGGGTTTTGAATTTGGTTTGGTGGGGAAAGTGATGGAAAAGGGCCATTTGGTAATGGATTCAAAGGACTCGGGTGACCAATTTGTAGAATCAATCAAGCATGCGTGAAATAGAGCAAGCTAGGAGTACTACTTTGGATCTATGAGAATAAAATGGAGTGGGAAGATACACGAAAGTGGAACTCAACAAAAATGGAGAAGTTAAGAACTCCTCAACTAAACTGGAGGGTAAGGTTCAACATAAGCCAAGGAGAAATTAATAATTCCTTGGTTTATCATCAGTGGAAAAATAATACTATTTATAGAATTAGCTAGAACAGGGTGATCTGGAAACAAATCTTATTCATCATTTTCTGTTCTACAAATTAGAATGCAGAAATACTAAGACAAAAGAACAATGAATAACACATAAAATAGGAGAAACATTCACCATTTGGTGCACCACTTGAATCCAACAAACTTCTCTTCAATTACTTTGCAAGAAGCCACAACATTACAGAATGGGACTCAGTCCCTCATTCAAATGTCTTCCTCCTTCCCATACTTCGAACAATGAAGTATATATCAATATAAATAGCTGAGTACAATCCTTCTTGTAACTAAAAATTACCTTCTTTATCACTACATAACAGAGAAGGAAATAATATCACTGGACACAAGTAAATACAAATGTTGGAGTTATGAATACATGTTAGACATCTGGCCTTTCTTTGATTCCTCTGAAATCGGGATTGTCATATGCTTGTTGGTGTGAATCCTATAAAACATTACACTTGGGCTATCTGACAGTCCCTGGAGCACTACATATGATTTCATACCTTGAGACACTTATCTTGATCGAATCTCTCATCTCCTCTCTAAAAATAGAAAGATGGTTACAGAGCTAAAAGCTGGGCCGAACTTGCTGAAAATGGGGCGCACTCAAACATTTTTTTCTCCCCAACGGTGACACCTAGGCAAAATATGAGAGACATTTTTGTTATTTGATCCATGCTGGTAAAAAAAACTTTTTGATTCTCAAAATTCATCTCCATATCTCCGCAATAGTCGCTGCAAAATCATGACCAAAACAGGAAAAATAAAAATCTGAAAAATAGGGCTAAAAGATGGTTTCGATTCTCCCAACTGAAGACACTTGTGCAAAATATGGGAGCGATTTTTTTTCTTCAGCCCATTCTGAAAAAAAACCTCTCTCTATTTTTCAAAAGTTGCTCCCATTTTCCCAGAATCTCTCCCTCAAACAGATTGGTCAAACTGGTTAAAAATGGTTTTTTATTTGGGGAAAGAAGTTTTGGAGGAGTAGAAGTGGTATTTCGGATCCCCCCTGAAGTGGTAAGTGATAATAGGGGGGGGTCCGAAATCATGAGAGAGTGACACATAAGAGGGGGCCCACTTTTTAAAACCACCCTTTTCGGACCACTCTGTGAGGATAAATTTAGGATGGTAGGGGGGTCTGAAAATCAACTTTAACCGTCGATTTTAATCATCCATCCTTGCCCATGAGTGGAAGATGCATATGATTTAATTAAAATGTTAAATTTATTTAATAATATAGAATTAATTAATTCTAATCATTAAATCAAATTAACCTCACTTAATTTCACTGCGCATTTATCCTTTTAAATCTAGATTTATGAGCATAAACCATGACCCTTTTGTACCTGAGCTCCAACAACGAAGAAAATTTTGATCCACGCATCCATGCAATGCCAGAATAATATATGAGAAACATTTTGCAGTATTCTGGAGCCATGCGAATGGAATTTTTATCACTTACTCCTTTTAAATATGCTCCATGAAGAATTTGATTTAGGATGCCTTTTAAAAATGAACCTCACTTTGCAGGGTAAAAAATTGTTTTCGTCCTGCAAACCAAACCAATAAAGATAATTCAATAACCATGATTCCCTTATAATTATAGGGTCCTAACAACGGTTCCCTCTAGGGAATGCTGCCCTCCCAGTGAAGCAACAGAGAACCGAAAATCTGTGCATTCGGCGACTAGTGCCTTAGTGATTAAAGTGACATCAATCTTCTCTGCCACAAGAATCCTGCAAGTTGAAAATTTCAATGCTAAAGTCTGAACAATGCCGAAATAAAAAACTGAAAGTAGTCTGAAAATAAAATTGGAAAGATGCTTAGGGTGCTGAGTTTATTTGCACATCTACCTACTCTATTCTGAAAATTTTTCCCATCAAATAATAATCAGATTTCCAATGTAACCAGTCATGCAAATGAGCACTTAACTAATTCTTGCTCACTTCTTTGAGCAGGCTGAGAAAACAAAATGACCACTCCCACCTTATCTGTTGTTGAACATAAGTGTGCAACCTTTTCCTTGAATGCTACAACAAACTTTCCATGGCATAATACACTCCTTCTCTGAATGATTCTAAGAGGTTAGCAAAGGGATCGTGGAAAAACAATTGGTACTGAGGATTCACATTACAAGCATCAACTATGACTTCTCTTTGTTCCAACTTGTCAGGGTCAGGATCCTCCTCCAAGAGAACATCTATTCATTCTTCATGTTTATCTGATATGGCACATTCATTGTATACCTATATGTCATCCTCGAGAAAATCTGATATATCTTGACTGAGATTGCTAGACCCTGCCTGAAGACCATCATTTTGATGAGCAAAAGTACTTTCCAACAATAAGCTTTCTTGAGGATGTACAACAACATTAGCTCCAATTTGTTCTATATTTTTTTCTTCCAAAGGAAAGACTTCAATACGTAAATCAACAGTAGGACAAATAGAATGAATCTCTCGATTACACAAAGAGTGGGAGGCTAGTCACATGCTTATAATATGGTTAATCTCTTCTTCAATTAAAGGAGAAAGAAACCTTTGTTTTCTTTGGAGCAAACAAAACTTGTTTTCTTTCTCTTGTGAATATTTCTCATGATAATGAAAGTCTTCTTCAACTTCATATGAAAGATTAAAAAAATTATCATTTGTCTCTGAAGGTAGATCATGTGGGGCCTACTTTCATTTCCTAATCCATCTCATTTTCAGCTATCTTCCCTTGATTATCATGACAGTTAGCTTGGGAATGAAAGCCATAAAGTGCTTCGTAGAGATCCCCGTCATTCATATCTACTATGTCTTCATCAACACTTTCCATGTATTGTTAGAAAACCTCAAACTGATCACAACCGTTTTCCACTAATGACGAAGATGGGGAAAGTTATTTATAATGCTCATAAAACACTTTGTGGAAATATTTAAAGAAAACAAGCTACTAGGGTTTAAACCTTCATGCCATTCCCTCTCTTTTCCATATAATTTTTCCATGAAAATCTTCATGTGGCAGTCCTCATGAAATTCAACTTTCAACTTCCATGAATGAATATGAAATTTAATGAGATGCAACAAAGCATCATCAACATTCTCATATTGAAAAATAGGAATATTTATTTACCAATTTACCTGAGGCATTTTGTTTGGGAAGTCTGGAATGTGATATTTGTTCATGGGATCATATCGCCTTGCAAATGATCCCATTTTGAGCGTGTGGAGTCTCCAATGAATCTCTATTTCTAGATTTTGCTGCCAATGGAGTCGCCAGGTGAATGGAACAACCTTCTGGTGTTTGACTTTTGTTCACCATCAAAAGCCAAAATTGAACTTGATAACTGTTATTGAGGAAGATAAACTCATCCCCATTATGGTCGCCATTACATTATCACTTTGTAATTCTGAGGGTAAAGGCAGATTCCCGAAGGCGACATCAAAACCGCTTCAGGCCTAGGATCTAGTCCTCCTAGACCCAGAGATGGATCTCTTTGTAGGATTTAGATTTTTTTATTGGGAATTTTAGGCTAGTTCATATAATCAGAGTGGGTTTTTTAATTTGGTTTGGTGGGGAAAGTGAGGGAAAAGGTCCATTGGGCAATGGATTCAAAGGGCTTGGGTGACCAATTTGCAAAAGCAATCAAGCATGAGTGAAACATGGTAAGGTAGGAGTAATACTTTGGATCTTTGAGAATAAAATGGAGTGGGAAGATACAAGAAAGTGGAAGTCAACAAAAATGGAGGAGAAGTTAGGAATTCCTCAACTAAACTAGAGGGTAAGGTTTAGCATAAACCAAGGAGAAATTAAGAATTCTTGGGTTTAGCATCGATGGAAAAGATAGACTATTTGTTGAATCAACTAGAACAGGGTGCTCTGGAAACAAATACTATTCATCATTTTATGTTCTACAAATTAGAATGAATAAATACTAAGACAACAGATCAATGAATAACACATAAAACAAGATAAACTTCACCATTTGGTGCACCACTTGAATCTTGCAAACTTCTCTTGAATTACTTTGCAAGAAGCCACAACATTACAAAATGGGACTCAGCCCCTCATTCAGATTTATCCCCCCTTCCCATACTTTGAACAGTGAAGTATATATCAATCTAGCTAACTGATTACAATCCTTCTTGTAACTAACAGTTACTTTCTTTCTCACTACATAACATAGAAGGACATAACATCACTAGACAAGAGTAAATAAAACTGCTGGAGTTATGAAGACATGTTGGACATTTGGCCTTTCTTTGATTCCTCTGAAATCGGGATTGTCATATGCTTGCCGGTGTGAGTCCTATCAACCCTAACACTTGGGCTATATGAAATTCCCTGGAGTGCTATATTTCATACCTTGAAACTCTTATCTTGATCAAATCTCTCATCTCCTCTATAAAAACAGAAAGATGGTTACAGAGCTGAAAGTTGGGCCGAATTTGCTGAAAATGGGGCGCACTTAGACATTTTTTTCTCCCCAACGGTGACATCTATGCAAAATCTGAGAGAAATTATTGTTCTTTTCCCCATGCTGGTAAAACATCTCTGTTGTATTTTCAAAATTCATCTCCAACTCTCCGCAACAGTCACCACAAAATCATGATCAAAATAGGAAAAATGGAAATCTAAAAAATAGGGATGAAATATGGCTTCGATTCTCCTAACTGAAGAAACCTGTGAAAAATCTGGGAGAGTATTTTTTTCTTCGGCCCGTTTTGAAAACAAACCTCTCAAGGGTTTTCAAACTTCACTCCCATTTTCCCGAAATATCTCCCGCAAATAGACTAGTAAAACTAGCTAAAAACGGTTTTTTATTTGGGGAAAGTAGTTTTGAAGGAGAAGAAGTGGTATTTCGGAACCCCCTTGAAGTGGTAAGTGGTAATGAGGGGGGGGGGTGGGGGGGGCTCCTAAATCATGAGAGACTGACACATAAGGTGGGGCCTAATTTTTAAAACCACCCATTTCAAACCCCCCCCCCTATGAGGATAAAGTTAGGATGGTAGGGGGTGTCTGAAAAATCAACTTTAACCGTCGATTTTAATCATCCATCCTTGCCCATGAGTGGAATATGCATATGATTTAATTAAAATTTTAAATTTATTTAATAATATAGAATTAATTAATTCTATATCATTAAATCAAATTAACCTCACTTAATTTCACTATGCATTTAATGTTTTAAATCTGGATTTATGAGCATAAACAATGCCCCTTTTGTACCTGAGCTCCAACAATGAAGAAAACTTTGATCCACACATCCATGAAACACTAGAATAATATATGAGAAATATTTTGCGGAATTTTGGAGCCATGCGGATGAAATTTTAATCGCTTACTCCTTTTAAATATGCTCCATAAAGAATTTGATTCAGGATGCTTTTTAAAAATGAACCTCACTTTGCAGGGAAGTTATTGCAAGAACTTAATTGTTCCAAAGTCAAACTCTATGGGCAGAGGAGAAAGAGAGTTTTCCCTCCCAGCTAGATTGTTCGGGTCACTCCATGAGAGGGATCCATTATAGAAATTGATTGGTTGGCTTGTTGATCAATTAGAGATATCTCTGATTTGAAAGATTCCCATACCTCTCCCCAAACATTTTACAAGTGAGAGGCTTGAGGCTCTACAAGGAAGGCAATCAACCAGACAACTACCTTCCTGAAACTAGCATCCACCTTACCAATCAATGCACGCATCTAACCCTCTAACATAAGCAGTAATATTAGCATGGCACGAGAGACAACAAGGGGTCATCAAATCACCTCTACCAACATCGGTCGTGATAAATATATGAAGCATCGTACCTTCATATAAACAGATAGCATGGCCAAGGAAAATTATATTGGTGAAGTAGGCATAGCAGTAATAAATCTCGCCAATACCGCCCATACTTAGGGATATAAGACAAAGCTAAATTCCAACAAAGAGAGAAAAAATCAACCTTGTATATAGCTAGGCACCCCCTTGATGACCCCAAAAATGAGGATCATAAGGACTAAGGATAATGTCTAATGAGAGATGAATTTGATTGATGCGCAAATATTTTGAATGAATCTTTAAAAGAAGAGGAATTATTCAAGGAAAAGGAAGTGTGACTCATATGATGTTGATACCAGAAAGGAAGAGGGTACGACTGCATATCTTGAGGGTACTATGTCGCAAAATCCATGATTTTCACATAGTGGATTTCGATGCATTGGTTGTGGCACAAATTTTTTTAGTTTAATCAAATGGTGGCAGGACAGTGGAATGTGGATGGGGTTAAGGTTCAAACGATTTAGCTAAATTATTCATGGATTGAAATCCATTCAATCAGTAGGTAAGTAGGTGAATTTTCTTTCCTGTATATTAGCTTTGGTATGGAGAGTCTTTCTAAGTGGTTTATACCATCCCTAGGCATGGAAATATGTTAGTGATGAGTTGAAAGAAATGAGTGAGTAGAGCTTCACCCCTGCCTGATAGTAACGTATCAATATTGGTTAGGATGTTTCCCACACCCCCGGTTGAGTAAAGGAGCATCAGTTGGACCATCCCAAGTTGTCTAATCTAGTGTCTTCAGAAATAATTATGATGGCATAGGAAAGAACTCTGTTGGTTGGGCTATTAGATATCCTTCTCTAGCCCACACTGTCCATCATATTGAACCCCCTGTAGGAGGTAGTAGTGATTCTTTCTTGTCATCATACATTTTGATATGCATCGTGAAATGTATTTACTACTAGATAATCCATTTAGCTATCATCATTGAATGGACCAGCTTCTAGAAAATCCCTTGAAAGCTAAAATCCCATTAATATTTTTTGTGTCAGTTGAGATTTTCTTATCATAGTCCCACATAACAAGTTTTTCAAGCTAAGATAAACTAGATCAGAAGTTATGCAATTTAAGTAGACATGGTACTCCTGTCAAATTATTATATACATATACCTTATTATCCCAATACAAGACCATGTGCTCCATGACACTGACTTTGTTTGCACTGGCTTTTCCAATCTCTAATCCTGATGGTATGCATATTTTTCTAGTCACTCTCATTCCTTTTATGCTCCAACGCAGTTGAAGAATGCAAGAAAAGCAGCAACTTTTAGTGCAGGTTACCCATTATGTTTTTGTTGTTGTTGTCAAAATATCTATTATATTTACTGAAAATTATTTACAAACAACAAATCAAAAGGTGGAAGTGTACATACAATGGATCTTATATCAGTATCCTCTTATGTAAGGTTAGCAATGCAGAAATAAAGCTTGTATAGGTTACCGAATCTAAATTTTGAGCATATCTTATCAATAATGCACCCTCAGTTAATAGCTAGTGATGTACCTCATCACACCACATGGAAAAAAGTGGAAAATTAATAACTTCATGCTAAAAAATAAACTTAATAAATGCCAAATCCAATGAAGGAAGAGAAGAAAAGATATCTACAATTTCCAAACAAGGCAACACATTTGTAGCCCTACATTGAAGCAGAACTAAATATTGGTCCTAATTATCCTTCCAAATAGATTAGAAATTGTGTAATTTGTGTGCTCACCTCTCTTCTAGACCAACTAACACCTCATCTTGCATTGAAATTTGGAGCTAATAGATTATGCTAAAGAAACAAAAGTTGACGTATTTGTGGTTGATACTACTACAAGGACTGAACAAAGGTCCACCTTGCATCCCTACAAAATAGCCTTGATGTTACAATGTTATTTTTCAACATGTCAGGTGAGGGATGAGCCCCCCCATCCTTGTGCAATATTTTTCTTCCCACCATACTTTGATGACAGGAATGATTGCATGATTTGCTCTAAATGTTGAAATTTAGTCTTACTAGGCAACCAACAGGATACATAATAAATGTGTGAGGAATAGAATATTTTTCCAACCCTTGTCAAATTCCCATCTCATGGTAGGTCCTTATGATGCCAAAATCAAGGCTTACTCTGAAATTGTTGAAGAAAATATACACTAATCTTGGATAGACACTAGTGAAAGCCCGACTTCAAATGCAATGCCTAGATACCTCACAATTACCCTGGATCAAACATAAGTGCAAGCCATGGGAATATAGTAAGCTGAGAGTCTAATTCTAACAACCAAAAATTTGTCTCGTGGTCACTAATCACAGAATCTAATGTAGCGACAAATATGTCCACACATGTATGAGCACCATAAACCAAGCTCTACTTAACACTCATAGAAATAAAGGTTCCATTATCAAAATGATTTTTGAACATGTTTAACCCATCAGGATGTAGGATTTCCTTCACTTTCCCCTGAATTCCAACAACTTCAAATAGGTGATCCAAGACATCAATTGTCAAACATACAAATCTGGGGCAAAGGAGCACCCTTGAAAAATAGATTGATTCTGCAAAATTTGAGGGGATAATGAGTTATTAACAAGGATTAATGTTGATGCATTAGAGAATAGTGTATTCACCATGTCCACATATCGTGGTACAAAGGCTAAGAAAAACCAACATATCTATGATGAATCTCCAATCTACGGAAAAAAAAGGTTGCTAGCCACTGTCTGGAGCCCATTCCAAAGTCTCTCAAGTCTAGATTATGTGTCTAGAATAATTGGACCCTATACAAAATTTTTATGCTCTTGTTGAACTACCTTCCATGCAATTGAGTGTATTTCCAGAGCCATTTCTTTAGCAATGATCTTGTATGAAACACCAAGGAAAGTAATGAGCCTCCAATCTTCATTGTCCAATGGTGCCTTTAGCTACATTCTTGGTAATGAGTTTATTAATTCCTTGATTGAGAGATTTATATAGCCTTTTAGAAGAGAATTCTTCAGTTGTCAAACAATAGAAATCATCATGTATTGTGTCCAACATGGCCTTGTATAAATCACAATGAAGGCCATCCATTCCTGACGAAAAAATCACAATAAATGCCATCCATTCCTGATGAAAAAATCATAAAATCCGTTCTTGATGACTTACTATTCTTCATAGAACTAAGAGATAAAAACCCCCTCTCTTTTGAGAATTCACTATCCAATTTTAATCAATCACTACACCAATAGATAGAAACCTTGCGTCGAATGACTCTACAATGAGAATTACTTACATCCACCACATTATCCATCAAAGCATAAAGAGAAAATATTTTTAAAATGCAGGTGGAACATACCTTTGACCTTTGTTTGATTCTCTGCAAGAGATCCATCCCCTTGATGAAAACCAAGAATCTTGTAGCTGCCACTTTTCTTTTGAAGTAGTAAAAGTAGAATTTGGAAGTTGGACCTTCATCCTCTTAAAAACTCCATTACAATCGAGAATGCACCCTGGCACCCCTTTTAATGCAGTTCCCTTCCTTACGAACTATCATTTCCAACTGTATAGTGTCCCCTCAAAGGACTAGATTGTGGAGATCCCTCTCAAGAAAAATGTGTATCTCCTCAATTTTATGTATAAATTTTATGGTAGTGATTTAAAATTACTTGAATTCAAAACTTAAAAAGTGGATTGAGCTTAGCTAAACAAATATGGGAATGCAATCATTTTGTTAAAGTTCATGATTCAAATATATATTACTAACACTATTTTATTGTACCTACAAACCAAATTGAAATTTATATTATTTTAATTAATAATTAATATTTTAAAAAAAAATTCCTACTTAATAGTTTCCCTTAAACTACTTTTGAGTGATCAAGAGCTCATCTTCCTCATACGTAATAAAACAAGGTAAGGGCTCAAGACCATAGGTCTCCAGAAGAAGTAGCACTTTGTGCTCTTATGGACCACCAAACAAGTCATTTTAGGTGGCCAAGTTTTCTCTGCATAGAATGACGTAGCTGCAATTGGGGATCTTGCAAGCGCGGGTATTGAAGTTGTATCAACAAAACTTGGACGATATTGACTTGGTGTTTTTTTGGACTGGTTTTGAAATTTCACATGGGAAATATGCCAATTATGTAGAAAATGAACTTTGGAAAGGAATAGAAGTAGAAAATTGCAATGTGTAAGTTGACAATTTGAACCAACCAAGGTTTCACTTCTAGATATGTTGGTTTGTCTATGAAGGGGATTTGGTAACTTTATATTAACATGCATGGAAGAGAAGAGCATCATATTCGATTAATTATCTGTTATTTAAAATGCTCGTTTCAATTTGTTAAGCAGCCACCTAATTTTCCATGGTACCTATCTCATCACTCTTATGCTAAATTAGATTTCTTGAGTGTAGTTCCTCTAATTTACATTGCTTGATGCAACAGTCATGAAACTTGATAGAATGCAATACTTGATATTTGATGCATGGTAGGAATATTTCATTCATATTATAACATAAAATACATTGAACTGGGGCCTCAAATAGCCCTCAAACCTCTTGTATGCCAAAATGATCCCGCTACAAGTTTTATGTGCATACTTTGAGTCTAAGATCATGGTAGTTACGTTAGCTTAAGCACCTTGAGAATAGGTAATATTTGTATCAATACATAGTAGTTTCAAAGGACCAAAAGGTAGAATGTGTATGAATCATATAATTCCACCACTTTCTAGTGTTGATCATACCTATACAAATTATTTCCATTATATGCTTCTGATTGGATAATACCAAGGCCAATGTGATAATCTAGTACCAATAGTGTTGCAATGCTAGTTGAAGATACCTCTAGAAAATGGGCTTCTATCTTGGAGAATACTAGCTATGAGAAAAATGTTATACTTCGATGTCTGCATTGGCATTAATTTACCTTTATTAAAAAAAATAAGGGGATTAGGCAGCCTCTCCAAATTTCTCAACAGGTCAGCCTGGTTTTGCTGACGTCATTTGCACTCTTCTTCATTTTCTTCCTTGGTCTTCCTTTCTGTTCAGAATCACCATATGTTCTCAAATGTTTACAATCAATTTTTTCTAGAGGTACCTCTGAATCCTTCATACTTTTCTATTGATTTTTAGGTTTTGAATCACTTCCTCTACAAATTAAATTTTTTCTTCTAGTTTGTACCTTTCCATTATATAGTTCAATAACATTATCTTGTGCCACTGTAGAATCCTCTAAATAAGAATCACCTTCAGCATTGATCCAAATACTTTTGTTGTATTGGAAATGAACTTTCTCTTTCTCTACCTATCCTTACCTTGCATAGGTCCTTTCTCCTTTATCTTTTTCTCTAGCTAAGAATCATCCAACAACAAGGAAACAACGTCTTTAGCATGCAGTAAATCATCTTGTGCATGACCCCCCGTCATAAAAAGCTACTAAACAATATTTTTTTTTACTAGCTCTGTGAAAATTTTTCTCTTCAAGAGTCTCCTTGCAAATCAATTTGTACACTGTGACCTCCTTCATTTGTCCAAGATGATATGCCTTGTCCATGGCCTGTAATTCCAAATTTTTATTCCGATTAGTTTCATAAAATATAACAATATCAACAACCGTGAGATTGATTCCCAAACACTCAGCTCTTGTGCTCAACAAAAAAACAAATATATTTTTCTTGTTTTGGAAGTCCCTGACCATGTCACAATGATCCATTATGGTTGAAGATCCATCCAGATGAAGACATGTGTACTTCTTGTATTTCATGTAGTCCGCAATAATATTGAGCATTTTAGTCATTTGAGGAAACAGGAGAATTCAACGCCATTTTTATCATGGAGGCATTTTAGAAAATCATATATTTTCTGTAGCTTTCCAAAATCCATAAGAATTTTTGCAAGATCAAAGATTTCCAAAGGAGATGAAGATCTGAATATTCTATTTGTAAGCTGAAGAACTAGTTGTTCATAGAATAAATATAATTCCATTTATTTAATCAAATGAGGATCCTGAGGTTTTCTAGGACCATTGAAGTTGGATGTACGAGAAAAACAAACAAGAAGATTTTTCATCAATGGATGATGAAGTTTTGAATTCTAATATGCAAAACCCATGTCTGAGCAGATGAAATCAATGAGGGGAGCTTGAATTTGCATAATGAATGAATAAAAAACTTTTAATAGTCCAATATTGTTAATAAAATGATATTGATGGGAAATGACTAGTGCTCCATATTGTACATTTAGAGGACCAATAGCACACTTTCTTCTCTAAAATATTGACTCTGCATGGGTTGGAAGCATCAGAGATATAATGACATCTGTCACTTTGTCTTCTTCAATCTGATCATACTGCAAGATATCCTTCTCACTTTACAGGAAGCCTTCAATAATTTCATCTAAAAATTGGTGATCCCATTTTGAAAAATAATAAAGAAACTGCTCCACAACTGAACCTGTAGCAAGAAAAGAAACCTCGGCTTGCAAGAGGTCAATCATCTGAGAAAAGCCTAATGTCACACTTTTAGCAGGAAAAGAAGATTCCCCTTTTTATTTCCATGGAAAAATTGATGAATCAATATTTTCAAGTGAATCAACATTAAACAAGGTGTTCAAACATCTTTGCCAAAAACCCTGAATTGATCCAGAGCAGAACATGGGTAGACTTTGAATACCCTTGACGTAGATTAAATTGGGAATATTGAATGCCAATGAGATTTTGACTTCAAGAATAGTGTATATCTTCTAGTTCACCAAAAGGTGGTGGTAAAAGATAATTCTCAATTTTCCCGAATGATCAGAATTTGGATTAGGGCTTAAAATTAGCTAAAAATTAAAAGCGCTCAAAATTTCTTCGAACCTGAATGAACGAATAGAGTTCATCGCTAGGATTCCAGTGCAAATCATTTCATCAAAATCCGAGTGTGTATGACTGAGTTATCGTTTGTTGTTCGTTTTCCAAAACAGGAAAAAAACGAGCAGAACAGGTACAGTGATGATATGGTAAGTACATTCAACATTGTAGGGAATATTCTCCAGATTGCAGCTAGTGGCACTATGAAAAGTGTCTTCTTCAGATTTTCCAGATGGGTTAAGTGAAGAAAGAAATTGTCTAATGACCTCCAATATTTCTCCTAAGTTGGAATTTGAATTTTTTTTAGGGCTGGAGTACAACCCAACCCGAGGGCACCACATATCCTCTCTGGTGGGCCATATCCTAACCTATGGGGGTAGAATTATTTGATTATATCAATGTTGGACATTAGTTTTATGGGTGGACTCATTTTAATATATATATATATATATATATTATAGTTCTAAACCCACGACGGAGTTCAACTACACTTAGGAGGCCTTCCAACTAAACTGGCGGTTGGTTTAAACTTGGAAACGTTGACAAACTTGGCAGAATAAACCTTATTGTAGAGTTCTGTAAAATTTATGAGGCGGAGTGGGGGTCAAACCCCTGACCTCGCACCCGCCAACCAATGCCTCTACTACTTCTTCTACACAGTGTTCCTTACACCTATTGTTCTTCGCGTGCATTTAAATTAACACTGCCCGACCATTGGGGGTTGGAGGGGCCCAACCCCCTCCCCATGTGTCCAGGAGTGTGAAACCAAGTTCCAATCAAATGAACTGACGAATTTTGATAATTGTGATTAATTAAGGTTAAGACGTGGGATTATGACGTTAAACAATCATTAGTGTGTAAAACACACTTAACAGTTAAACCTGTCTTATCCGCCCATAAGCGCACTTAGTGATAATTAAGCTAAAGATTAATTTTACAGGTTTTCTGGAGGTGCACCAACTTTGGCGGGATTTCTAATTTTAGAAAATTAACTGTCAGTTTCTCTAGTTTTGGAGGAGAAATTGGGGCAAAGTTGGTTTTGGTCATAACTCACTCAATTTTCGACCAAATTGAGCTCATTAAAAGTCATTTTTGGCTAATTAACATGCTGGGAACTCAATGGAATAGGTTGCAGAGGTAGGCAAGGTCATCTACAGGTGTTTTTGTGCACTTGACTATTTTTTAAGGCCAGGGCCACCAAGTGTTGGGGTCATTGCCAGAGCATCCAGATTCCAAATTTAGCAAAAAAATAGTCATTTTTGGGATATTATGATGTTTTAAACTCATTGGAATAGGTTCCAAGAGGTTTTGAAGCTTGTAATAGAAATTTGAGCACACTTTAAGCTAATACAAAGGTCACACTATGAAGCTGGACCAAGGAGATGTAGCCCAGGAGGGGTGAACTCCTTTATCAAAATTCTCTATGTTAAGCTTTGTTATGTGTGTTTGATGTGTTTAATATTGCTTCTATTCTGTCATTTAAAATTATTCTTTTTTAAGTTTACGAGAAACTCATAATTTCACTAAGGACATTGTTTGACAATCATATGCTCATAAACAAACCGATGAAGGATAAGTAAAACAAAGAAAATAAAATTTTATATCTGAAATGAAACTAGCACAACAATAACTAGCATTCATTTTCAGATCAAGTTGGTATCATATCACAAGGTTGCTTGCTTGTTTTTCTTGAAGGGTTTTAATAGTGCAAATTTACTGATGCTTACAAGATTGAGATTGCTAAAGGAGAAGGGAAGCTACTGATAGCTAGTCCATAAGTTAGGACAAGAAGGAAGAAGGTTGAGAAGGCATCATCCTTACCAAAAGGACCACTCAAGGAAACACTTGAAGCACAAGAGGAATTATTTGCATAAGAGGCTGAAGTGATTGAAGAGATATAAGATATAGAGATTGAGCTTGAATCTACAGCCAAAATGTCGGGCATGAAGCTTTGTGAATTGTTGTGAGGCTCTTTAATTCATTACATTGTGATGGAAATTTCATTAATTTGTGATTCTAAACCATCCTCCTTTGCAAGGCTCTTTGATAAAGAGATGAAGCAGGACATATAAATCATGAAATATATGGTGCAACATTTGTATGAAGATATGTGGGGGAACACTAAAATTCAATAGAAATTGGTTTCTATGAAGAAAGAGAAGCAAGAACTTCTTCAAAAGATGCATGAGATGGAGATTGAGCTCCATGATGCCAAAGAAGCCTTACCCAAGCATGTGCTTGAAGAAGAGGTAAATAATTCAAATTTGTCTTCAATTTCCTCTCAAGATAAATGTGTAGGCTCTTTTGAAAAACACACTAGAGGAATAGGGTCCAAATTGATGATCAAAATGGGCTATGAAGGTAAAGGATTAGGAAAACATGCACAAGGCATAGTTGAGCCAATTATCGTTGAGGAAAGGCCTAAGTATTTGGGTCTTGGCTATGGACAACTTTATGGAGAAAGTTCTAAAGCCATGAAGGCGCTTGAAACAGTCCTAAGAAGGACTTTTGTTGTGGGTTCAAACCCTCAACATGTAAAGTTTTAAATCAAGATGAATGCAATTGTTTGAATCCCATGTTGTAGCAAGATGCTTTTAGACATGAAACTTATGGCGAACAAGAGAGTTGTGACATCTCTAAGGACATGAACATTGTTGTTGGTCTTCAAAGGAGAGCTTGAACCTCTTCAAGTTCATCTTCTCAAGAAGGTGATAAATATGGACATTAAAAGAAACATTCAAGGTATAAGTATTCCTATAATCATGTTGTTTATGATTATGTTAAGCATGACAAATCTGCATGCATGAATGGGACAAAAAGTTGTTATTCATATTGTGGTTTGTATAACCATCAAGTTTCAAGATGCTGGAAGAGAATGATAGCATATAGGAAACATTTCAAGAAAAGGTAACTTGAACAAAAGATGTAAAAGATTTGCACTTATTGTCAGAAGAAGGGACATCTCATTTACCAATGTTGGACACTGCATCCAACAACTCATCCCAAGCATTTGAAGCAACTGGACAAAAATACTGGCAAGAATGGAACAGGAGATTCCATCATCAATGTGAGTCAAGATGATTCACAAGAAGAGGATGTTCAGCAGGAAAATCGCCATTGAATTGATCTGGTAAGAAATGGCTCGATTTCTTGACCAAATGAGGCATGCATTTACTTTGTACATAGATGAAAATTTCAGTCTTATGTATGCATAAATTTCTGTTGAAAGTATGGCGAGTTACAACAAGTTGTTACAACTTGTATGATGCAAGATTGCATGTGAATGTTGTTCGATTGAAGGAATCTCTATTTGTTGCAAAATTTCACCGAGATGGTGTAAAAGATGGGTATGTCACTCATTTATGTTGTAACAATTTATCATTCAGTTAAGCTCTTATGATCACTCATATGTTTCGAGTTTTTGTACTTGTTTTTACTTGAAAGAGAGAGTTGAAGAGTGTATGTATGCATGAGATTTTTTATATGTAAATAGAGAACTTGTGATAGGTTCATTGTAAATAGATACATGCATGAGTGTTGTCAATATCTATCATTTCATATCGATTAATGTCAATTTTGTTGCATATTTCTTATTGACTTGTGTCGATTGTGTCACACACATTTCATATCTATTTATGTCCATTGTGTTTCAAATTTCATGTCAAATTGTGTTGTTGATGTCGAATGTTGTTTGTTGACTATGTTTGTTGATTATGTTGATCGACTTATGGTTCAATTGATGGTGTTTTTCGATTGTGGGTTGATATTGGATACATAAATGTGCAAGAATATTGGCATGTACTTGATGTTACAGGAGGTGACAGTCATTTCTTTGAAGGAGAAAAAATGAGGTGGTCGTCATTTCAATTATTGCATAATGTTTTCTTTTCAAGATTTATTGTATGTTCTTGTGAAAAGATATCGCAGGAAGTTTCAAATCCATTCAGTGAGAAGTGGACGAGATGCAAAGTCTTTTGCGGACATTGTATAACAATTTGGTTTCTTGTGTTGACGACAAGAGTTCACTCATATTGCAAGTTTAATTTGGATAAGAGGATTTCCAAGAAGAAGCTTGTATGCCTTTCTTGCAAGAGGGACTTAATTCTCAGTGGGAAGGCTAACAGTTTTCCAAGCACATAGAGATTGATTTGGTACAGCTGTATATGTATTAGTCAACAACATTCAACAATGTTGAAGTGGTTCAGTAATAGCCAGAGAGAAGTGGTTGAGAGACATAGTCAGTTGTGATGCAAGGCATGTCAATATAATTGTCAAGTAAGACTTGTCAAGTATAATCAGTTGATATAAATTGAAAGCAGAAGAGTGTTGAACCTCAAGAATATAATTATTAGCTTTTTTACGTCCAAAAGCTCTTCAATGGGAAGGTGTGATCAGAATTTGGATCAAGGCCTAAAATTAGCTAAAAATTCAAAGTGCTTGAAATTTCTTCAAACCTGAACGACTAGATAGAGTTCGTTGCCAGGATTACGGCACAACTCGTTTTATCAAAATTCCAATTCGTATGACTAAGTTATCATATGTTGTTCGTTTTCCAAAACAGGAAAAAAAGGAGCATAATAGTTACAGTGATGATGTGGTAGGTACAGTCAGCATTGCAGGGAGTATTCTCCAGATTTCAACCAGTGGAACTGTGACAAGTTTCATCTTCAGATTCTCCAGATGGGTTAACTGAAGAAAGAAATTGTCCAATGACCTCCAATATTTCTCCTAAGTTGGAATTTTAAGTTTTTTTTAGGGATGGAGTATAACCCAACTAGAGGGCACCACGTGTCCTCTCTAGTAGGCCATCTCCTAACCTATGGGGGTCAAATTATTTGATTATATCAATGTTGGACATTAGTCTTATGGGTTGACTCATAATAATATATATATATATATATATATATATATATATATATATATATATATACCCACGGCGAAGCTCAACTATATTTAGTAGCTCTTCCAACTAAACTGACGGCGGGTTTAAACTTGGAAACGTTGACAAACTTGGCGGAAGAATCCCTATTGTAGAGTTGTGTAAAATTTATGAGGCGGAGTGGGGGCCGAACCCCTAACCTCATGCCTGCCAACCAACGCCTCTACCACTTCTTCTACATGGTGTTCCTTACACCTATTGTTTTCTGCGCGCATTTAAATTAACATTTCCTGATCGTTGGGGTTTGGAGGGGGGCAAACCCCTCCTCATGTTTCCAGGAGCGTGAAACCAAGTTCCAATCAAATGAACCGGCTGGTTTTTATAATTGCGATTAATTAAGGTTAAGATGTGGGATTGTGACATTAAACTGTCATTAGTGCGTAAACCCCACTTAACAGTTAAACATGTCTTATCCCCATGTAAGTGCGCTTAGCGCTAATTAAGTCGAAGATTAAGATGGCAAGTTTTCTGGAGGTGCGCCAACTTTGGTGGGATTTCTAAACTTAGAAAATTAACTGGCAGTTTCTCCAGTTTTGGAGGAGAAATTGGGACAAAGTTGGTTTTGGTCATAACTCACTCAATTTTTGACCCAATTGAGATCAGTAAAAATCATTTTTGGCTAATTGACATGCTGGGAACTCAATGGAGCAAGTTGCAGAGGCAGACTTGGTCATCTACAGGTGTTTTTACGCATTTGAAGATTTTTGAAGGCCAGGGCCACCAAGTTTTGGGGTCATTTCCAAAGCATCTAGAGTCCACATTCAGCAAAGAAAGACTCATTTTTGGGATATTATGATGTTTTAAACTCATTGGAACAGGTTCCAAGAGGTTTTGAAGCTTGTAACAACAATTTGAGCATACTTGAAGCTAATACAAAGGTCACACTATGAAGCTGGAACAAGGAGATATAGCCCAGGAGGGGTGAACTCCTTTATCAAAATTCTCTATGTTAAGCTTTTCTATGTGTGTTTCTTGTGTTTAATATTGCTTCTATTTTTTCATTTAATTTTTTTTTTTAAGCTTATGAAAAACTCATAATTTCATTAAGGAAACTATTTGACAATCACATGCTCATAAACAAACCCATGAAGGATAAGTAGAACAAAGAAAAGAAAATTTTATATCTAAAATGGAACTAGCACAACAATAAATAGCATTCATTTTCAGATCACCAAAGTTCATAAACATGTTCCCTTCATTCCTTTCAAATAACCCTGGATAAATGGATCCCTTCCACAGTTGGATAAAAATGTTCACGAGGTTTTAAACCTTTTTGTAGTTTATATGACCTCAGACACTATCAAGTAATTTGACTACAAAAAAATTGTTCTTGATAGCCTAATAAAAGGATTGTTGGCGAGAGATCAATGTATAGTTCATAGTTACTTCATTTTTATTGGTCATTTCGGTGATCACATCCTTCTTTACTCGACGCAACATAAAAGGATTTAGGACAACATGTAGTTAATTAAGTTGGTGTTCATTCAAAGTGCCTCCATGCTCTGCATGGTTTTCTATGCCTTTGGAGAACCATTCATTTAATTTTTCATGGCTATCAAACAATGTTGGCATGATAAAATGAAGCAGTGCCCAAAGCTCTGCCATGTTATTTTGAATGAGAATTCCACTAAGAAAAAGGTGATTTCGATAGTTGAAACCAAAGAGAATTTTCCATCGTTTACTGTTTGAACTCTTAATCACTTGAGCTTCATCTAAAGCCATATATTGCCATTTAACTCACCTTCAGTAATACTCATCAGTTATAACTTACAAGGAGTTGGTAACTTGTGACAAGTATATGAAAAATTTCTTCCCTTCAATAAAGTTATTTAGGATTTATATTTTTTCGAAGTAAAATCCATTCATTACCCTAGTAAGGGAGAGATATCAAATCAGGATAGAACCTTCCAATTTCATCAGTCAGGTGCAACAACAAGAAATGGTCCCCATATGTTCTTCTCCTCAACTAAATGAGTTAAGAATGCCATTTCTTGAATGGTCTTTCCTAAACCCATTTGATCAGCTAGGATGCCATTCAATCGCTATTCATAACAATTTAAAAACCATTGAAGACCCTTGAGTTGGTACTATTTCAGAATATCAGTGAAATTTTTTGGTGTTTTCACTGATGAGGTAAGATGCATTGAGGAAGGTTTGTGAAAATCCATGTTGCTAGAACCTTCAACCACACCTTCTAGTGTCAAGCTATCAACTCCACGAAATTTCAAACACTCGTCATCAAATTCATTTTCTCTATTCAGAGATTGCATTCTTTGCAACTCTAATGACTTCTTCTTCAAATGCAGTTTATTTTGGATCTTATTCCTCCATTGGTTTCACATCATCTATTTTTTGACCCACATCTTCTTCAGCAGTAGAGGCTCCAAAAACTAGCATTGAAGGTTCAGTAGGTTGAGAAGTTGTTTTATTCTGCATGAAATGACTATAAAGCTTTATCTGTGAAAGTAAAAATCTTAGCCTCTGTTTTTATCTTTTAGCTTCTCTAATACCTTTCTCACACTTCAAAGCTTCTGTTGCATCCCTCTCTTTGTTTTTCCAGATTTCAGCATGTTCTTTGTCTGCTTTTTTCCAGAATAGAAATATATCTCGAGCTAATTATTGGGTGCGCATTGATGCAACCGTCATAAACTTCAAGGACCATGCAGATCTAGCCTTAACCTCCTTTTAGAAATATTCTACAAATTTTTAGCATCGTTTGATTATTTTCTGTGATATAATGAGAAAGTTTTATGGTGTTTTGGCAAGTTTCTTTTGACAACGTTGGCCCAATTCTTTGTATGTTTCTCATCATCCTCCCTTTCAACCATAAATATATATTTTTGTATGGGATGATTCTTGGGTAGCTTGTGTTTAAAAATCTCATAGCTACCCCCTTTCTCCAATACCTTCACATAAAAAAATTATAATTTTTCTGCTTCAAACATCCTTTGAATTTCTAATGATTCTTGCTATGTTGGCAATGCTTCCAAATCAGAATCAAATACTTGCAGACATATCTTTTGGCTTGAGTCACATGATGATGACAGCACTTTCAACTTGACCTGAAGATTCTCATACTTTGTGGAAGGTTCTCACATTCTAGTTGTTAGACTCTTGTAATTCACAGTATCACAAGATGATTGAATATTTTCTATCAATCATATGAAATTATCAATAATATTTCATCCTGCAAATTATTTCTAGTAAGAGGCCTAGTCTGAAAGATCAAGAAGATTTTTGCAGGACATGTTGAGGTCAGATCATTCTACAAGTGTTTCTATCATAAATTACTTGGAATCAGCTTTCCAACGATATATCTTGCGCCCAAGTCCAACTCCTAGATCACAAGATAGAGAAGGATGAAGTTTTATCTTGTAAACAATAAAACAAAGAAAATTTCCTAATTATGAAATTATTTATTTTTGAATTATTAAAATTAATTCAAAAATAAATAATAAATATAAACACCAAAAACATTAGAATAATTTCATGGCCCACCCCGCATTCATGAATTAACATGCCCCTTATGTTATAACCCTCGATATGTGTGCACATAAATCGAATGGCTACTGAGTTATTTCGGATCGACCCATCCCCTTCGACATTTAACCAGGGCAGGGTCCAAAAAGTGGTTTCCACTTCTTACCACATTTTATAGCTGTCAGCTTCACATAAATTTCTCACCCCCAAGCCTAAACCTCTTACTGACTTACCCCCCTCAAAAAACCATTAACTTTTTCGTTTGACTTTTATAAAGGTCACGAGAATGAAATTTTACAAGATATGGAATAAATGTTATTTGGATGGGAGGTGAATGAGTAAAATGGTTTTACATATACAGTCATAAATAAATTTACCGTGCACAAAAAGGAAAATGAAAATGGAGGTTGTGCAATCATATATCTATGAAATTAATGAACAAGACAACAAAAGCCATATTCACGTGAATTCATTTCATGATAAAATGCTCGAGTAAAAGAGATAGAGGTAAAAATAATTTAAAGTTACATGTGAAACTGAAGTTATAGTTACAAAGTTAAAGGAATTTACAGATACATGTAAATTTGGGATAAAAAGACAAACATGCCATGCTTTTGCAAACAACACATGGTTTTTATAAATCCATAGGTACATGTAAATTTGGAATTACATTTATAGCGGTAAAAAGGATAAACAAGGCATGGTTTTATGTAAACAACATATGGTTTTTTCAAAATCCATGAGGAAAGGAAAGTGACACTTGGATGTGGAAAATATATTTTTCGAATGAATATATTGAAAAATTTAATCATGAAATTAATTTTTATGATTTAATTAAAATATATTTTTCCTCAAATAGTTGTGAAAAAATAAAGGATGATGAAAGTCAACAAATCAAATTTCAAGGAACCAGATCAGAAGTTGAAGGATTTTGGCAGATTCAGCACTCAGAAGTTTTATCCCTTTCCAGATTTTTATGAAAAGTAAGAGAAAAAGTGGTAGTCGAAGGTATATTTTAAATATATTTATTGACAGCAAAGAATGTTGAGTCAATTTATGGCCGAAAAATAGGGATACGGTCAGCAGATTCACTGATCAGCCAGAAGCAGTCAGTGCCGCATTAGATTTAATGATCCTGCAACATCAATTCGAAAAGTAGGGCCAGCTGTCAGTTTTATTTATCGTTGCCTCTTCGTGACCACCATAGCCAGAGTTGGTCTACTTTGTAATTCATAAAGGTTTTCCGAAGTAAATATAGCAAGTGGTGATTGTCAGATTCTTCTTATCATTGGCCATTGCATGGCCACACTTGTCCATATTTGCTTAGTTGTAATTAATAACAGATTGCTGAAGTAGATAGGGAAATCAGTGTATTTTTTAGTTAAATACTGTATTTATTGGAATTATTAGGGGTTGGACCCTGTATTGTAAAAAAAATTGTATTGGAGCATTGTGACTTTTTGGAGCTGGAGCATCAATAATAAGATACCATTTACATGATACTTGAGCTGTGTTTTTCTGGTGATGTGGTTCCTTCTCTGTGTTAATTTTTTTCACTATTCTTCTTACTGTGTACCATTTTAATTTGACTGTAAAGCATAAATTTTAGATTAATATTTGTTGTGGGATCACCTTAATTCTATCTGTGTTTACAATCTAAATTTTTTCTTCATGAAGTCTGGTTAAGAAATTCTTGATTTCTCTTTAACCACTATTGAAATTCACTATTTCTTTCACCTCAAAATTCATACTTCTTTAAGACCCAGTAATCATAGTTAGATTGCCCTGTGATTGTAGGAAATTATAGGGTAAGTTCCTAAGATCAAGAACCAAATGTCACCTCTCACAAACAGATCACAAATCAGTACACCAGTATAATCATGTGGTTAAAACCCTCAAAGAGGGAAATAGTCCATGACCTGAGCAAACGTGACCACTTTAGGCAATTTATTAATATAAAAAGAAAGGTTACATATGTTTCTCTCATAAACGGTTACCAAAAAAATAACCCTCCATGCTCTTTAAATAGAGATCATCGACCAATCAGGTGTTAAGCCACGGATCAAGTGTTGTTAATACCGAGGTGAGTGATAACCATCGGATCACTACAAATCGTGACCGTCAGATTATAAGTTACAAATGTACATGGTAAAGAAACACACTTTACCTAACTCTACACTAGACTAAGTTATTCTTAACTATTTCATATATGTCGGAATATCCTAACATCCCCCCTTAAGAACAACTTGGGATAGGATTGAAGGATTTACAAAGGTGACAAAAAAGGAGTCTATTTCCTATGTGTTGAAATATCCTAACATCCCCCCTTAAGAACAAATTGGGATAGAATTTAAGGATTTAAAAAAGTGAAACAATATGAGAAGGAAGGAGGCATTAGAGCCTATCCCCCCTTAATGACAACTTTCCTCAAATCCAACATGGATCGAATTTTGGTAAACTTCGCTTCTGTGAGATCCTTTGTAAAGATATCAGCTACTTGATCATTGGTTGGATAATATTGCACTTCAAGAACACGATCATTAATGAGATTTCTGATGAAGTGTATGTGGAGTTCAGTGTATTTCATACACTGATGCTGAACTAGATCTTTACATTGTTGAATGGCACTCTGATTATCACACCAAAGTGTAGTTGTATGTTTCTGATGAAGACCAAATTCAAACAAAATCAGATGAAGCCACATTGCTTCCTTGCTAGCTTCAACTGCACCACGATACTCTGCTTCTACTGAAGAAAGAGAGATGGCACTTTGTTTCTTACAAGACCAAGTAATAGGTCCTGAACCAAGAGTGAATACATATCCTGCAGTAGACTTTCGATCATCAGGGTCACCAGCCCAATTAGAATCAGTGAAACAAATCAACAATGGAGATGTTCCTGCACTATAATGAATCCTGAACTGAATTATACCTCGAATATATCAAATTATTCTTTTAGCTGCTTTCCAATGACTTTCATGAGGTTGGTGCATAAACCGAGCAACAAGACCAATGGCAAAGGAAAGGTCAGGACGGGTATGGGTTAGATACAAAATTTTACCAACAAGTTGACGATATAAGGTAGCATCAACTTCAGGGGTAGTACAAGTGACTGAAAGCTTGACTCGAGACTGAAAGGGAGAAGGCGTTGGCTTACAGTCTTCCATGTGAAAGTGGTGTAAAATATCATAGGCATACTTGGATGGAGAGAGGGTAATGCCTTCCTTGGATTGCAAGACTTGAAGACCAAGGAAATAATGCAAGTGTCCTAAGTTTGTCATTTCAAACTTCTTTTTCAGGCTAGACTTCACATGGTTTATATGGTTTGGATCACTACCAGTAAGGATGAGATCATCAACATAAAGAACAAGGATGGTTAAGGACTTACCTACTTTCTTGGTGTACACAGTGTTGTCAGAATGACACCTAGAAAAGCCATTATCTAATAGAAATATATTCATTTTTGCATACCAAGCCTGAGGAGCTTGTTTGAGACCATAGAGAGACTTCCTAAGGCGAAAAACAAGGCTAGAGTCGTTTTGGATAAAGATAGTGGGTTTTTCCATGTAGATTTATTCATGTAAATCTCCATGTAAGAAGGCATATTTAACATCCATCTAATGGACTTCCCATTTAAATGAGGAAGCAAGGCAAAGAACAAGGTGGATAGAATTCATTTTGGAAACAAGGGATAAGGTTTTAGTATAATAATTGCCTTCAACTTGTGAAAATCCTCTAGCAACAAGACGAGCTTTATGTCTATCCACTTTTCCATCTAGTCCAAACTTGGTTTTGTAAACCCATATGCATCTGACAAGTTTTCTTCCTTTTGGAAGAGGAACAAGATCCCAAGTATAATTCGCCAATAAGGAACGATATTCTTCATTCATAGCTTCATCCCAATCTGGATGAATAGAGGCTTCTTCAAAGGTCTCTGGATCAATTTTTTCTGGAACTTGAGCCAATAAGGAAGAAGCTCTTTCGAATTGAGAACGTGTACGTCGTCGATCGGCAGGGTCACCTGCAAGAGAACCTACTACATCCTGAGTATAGCGGACCCATCTTGGAAGCGGTGGAGTATAAGGAACAATTTCAAGAGGTGGAGTAGGATTGTCATCCTCGTTGTCATCATCTAAACTAGAAGGAATGCTATTAAAAATAAAAGAGAGAGAGAGAGGTGGCACATATGCCAAATTAGGCTCGCAGGACAAAGGTGGCACACTTGCCGAACTAGGCTCACAAGCCGATATATTTTCATCAAATTTTACATCTCTTCTAATGATAATATTTTTGGATTTTGGTTGAAGAAGTCTATATCCTTTGACATCTTCATAATATCCAACAAAAGTGAATTTTTCACTATTAGGTTCTAAGGCTTTATGTTTCGCATTTGGAATATGGGCCCGAGCATCACTTCCAAAAACACGAAAGTGACTTACATCTGGTTTGATTGAGCTCTAAGCTTCTTCTGGAGTTATATTCTTTAAAACCTTAGTAGGAGTGTGATTTACTACGTAATTTTCATAGTTAATGGCTTCTGCCCTAAAATTGAGACCAAGTCCTTTAGATTGAAGCATACAATTAGCCATTTCTTTTAAGGTGCAATTCTTCCTTTTAGCTACACCATTTTGTTGTGGAGTATATGGAATAGTATGTTGCAATTGAATTCCATGCTCAATGCAGAAGTTGATAAATTTGTTGTTAACATATTCTCCGCCATTGTCTGATCTTAACTTAAGAATTTGATGTCCAGATTGTTTCTCAACAGAGGCCTTAAAGGCCAAGAACATGTTAAAAAATTCACTCTTTAGTTTTAAGAAGTAGACCCAAGTGCGTCTGGAAAAATCGTCAATGAAGGTTAAGAAGTACTTGCAACCAGAGAAAGGAACAACAGGAATTGGACCACATAAATCACTGTGCACAAGCTGCAAAGGGGCTGAAGCATGCCAAGAGGCGCGTTTGTCAAAACTATCCCGATGATGTTTTCTGAGTACACATCCAGAGCAAACACCATCTCGGGAAGATACCATAGGAAGCCCCGTCGCCATATTTTCCTTACATAGAGTTTGAAGAGAGCGATAGTTTAAGTGACCAAATTTTTCATGCTAAAGTTTTCTCACATCATCATTATGAGCAACAAAAACAGAGGGAAGAGATGATGACCCAAATTTGTCAAACTTATACAACCTTGTGGAATCATCAGCAATGCTAGTAGCTAAAATATGTTTAGGATCTTTGAGGTCCTTGATTACAACATCATGAGGTGAGAATTATACTATTTTCCCTTTACCTAAATGAGTTATCTGATAAACAGATAGAAGGTTGCATGACAAGGTAGGAACACATAGTACATCATTAAACTGACCATTATCTAGGTGAATGGTTCCAGATCCTATAACACTAAGAGATCTATCATCACCAACATAAATATGTTTGGTGTTACAATCATTTAAAGAAGGAAACATGGATTTATTTTTATCCATGTGGTAAGAAGCACTAGAATCAATGAGCCACTCATGAGAAGGAGAAGAAGAAGATACATTTAATGCATAACTAGATCTTGATGCTTGACAACCACAAGCAGAAAGTGCCATGCCTGAAGATGAAGGTGAAGAGTGCTCCAAATTGATGTTGTGATTCTTCATTGCTACTTCTAAGGCTTCCATATTCTTAAAACATTTTGACTCTATATGGCCATCTCGATTGCAAAATTTGCAATGTCTATCTATCTTCTCCCCTTTATTTTGATTTGCCTTATTATTTTGGTGATTTGATTTTTCAGTTTCCGGCTGAAATTTCTTAGGGCCCTTGTTTGGTTTAGGACCATATTTTTTAGGATACTTCTTCTTGGGATTATTTTGATATGGTTGTTTTTGGGCTGCTAAGGCTTTCTTAGATGCGTTTCCAGCGGTGATACGACCAAGGTGTAAAAGTTTTTTTTGTTCTCTTATCAAAGAATCACAAAAGGCATCAAAAGAGGGATTATTATAGGTGGTTCCTAAAGAAATGATGGCTTCTCTAGTGGAATGAAAGGCGGAAACAAATACAGATTATGCAGGGCCAAGCTTAGCAAGAATGTAATAGATGAGGCTACCATCGTCCTTTTTTATTTTACAACCCTCTAAAAGAATTCTGAGGGTCTTAAATTTGGACAAAAGATCTTCAATGGAGGAGAAATTATTGGGGTCCAAAGTAAGCAACTAATTTTCAAGCTGGTGGGCCCTGATTTGATTTTGAATGCCAAAAATAGTTTTTAGCTTTTCCAGGGCTTTATCAGGGGTGTCAATGTCAAGGATATGAAATCGAAGATCTTTAGAAATTGAAATTCCTATCAACTCTCGTGCTTGATCTTTTTTATTTTCCCATTTAGTAGCTTTATCATCATCGAAAGTTTTAGTTTCTTGTCCAGTGGATATTCTATAAAGCCCTTTACTTCTAAGTATATCTACCATGTGAGGTAGTCATTGTAAATAATTGGTTCTGTTAAGAATAACCGACCATGCACTTTCCATTTCTTTAAAAAAATGGAAGCTGTGAAAAGCTGAAAATAACTACTCCAATGGAAAGATCTCAAAAAATTAGGCCGTTTTAAAAAAAAGGGCTCGAAAAATGGCTTTCAGATGAAGAAGTTATGGCATTTGAAAAATCTGAGTTGTAGATGTCGAATAGTTACGGGAACGGGATGAAGTGTGGCTTTTAAAAAAAAAATCTGCCCCTTTGAACAATTTTTTTTTAAAAAGAAGCTTGAGAAGGAGACTTGAACCCAAGACCTCTATTCTCATAAACTAACCCCTCACAAAGTGAGATAGTAAAAGGATCACATTATTGTAACAAAGGAGGAAGGGGTTTCTTTTTTCTTTTTTTCTATTTTTTTTCTTTTTTTTTTACTCTTCGGTGCATGTGCCTTTTCCTGCACAAAAAAACACAAAAAACCGAGAAAAAAAAACAAAATGCAAAGCCTTACGACAAAATGTTAGATTCTCGGTTAGCCTTACTGGAAACTATCGCTTTTTTCACTATTTCTGATTTCCCGAGATCACACAAAGACGCGGGGAAAGAACATACGTAGCAAAAAAAAATCCCTTCTTCCAGTTTCTGATTTGCTGAGATCGAACACAGCGCACAGCAAAGAGCATACACAGAGAAGAGGGTATAGATACAGAAAATAAATAAAACCTAAAAAACCGAAAAAAAAGGGAACCAAAATAAGCAGAACTATCAACAAATATAACTGCAAAAAAAATGCTTTATACCTCCAGACCTAAACTGTCATAACTTGGGCAACCAGAAACATTTTCGCATGAAACGAAAGGTGTTTCTCACTGTAATAGATGCTATAGACACAACCGAGCAGTTCTCCAAGCCTAAAATTTTTCATAAATAATAGATTTACAAAACAAAATTCGCATGCAGTAAAACCAACTTCGAATTTTGATCAACAATGGACGCGGTCCTCAAAATAGCTCTGATACCATGTAGGAATTTACAGGGTAAGTTACTTAGATCAAGAACCAAAGGTCACCACTCGTAAACAAATCACAAATTAGTACACCAGTATAATCACGTGGTTAAAACCCTCAAAGAGGGAAACAATCCACGGCCTGAGCCAACACGACCACTTCAGGCAATTTATTAATATAAAAAGAAAGGTTACATATGTTTCTCTCATAAACGGTTACCAGAAAAATGATCCTCCATGCTATTTAAATAGATATCATGGACCAATTGGGTGTTAAGCCACAGATCAAGTGTCATTAATAATGAGGTGAGAGATAACCCTCGGATCACTACAAATCGTGATCGTCGGATTATAAGTTACAAATGTACATGGTAAAGAAACACACTTTACCTAACTCTACACTAGACTAAGTTATTCTTAACTATTTCCTATGTGTCGGAATATCAAAATAGTGATGCTCTTGAAAATTTGATGCAATAAACTAGCCTTGTATGACTCCATAACCCAATGGATTAGTTTAAATAGCTCTTCTCATCCAACTAGAACAATAAATCAAAACAAGCAATTCCCACAATCAATATAACTAGCCTAACATCAATATTCATAACATAAAGTTAAATCATAAACAGAGAGAGCCCTCTCTGAGTCTAGGAAGGCTAGGTCCTAGATTCCAAAGTGGTTTGATGTTGTCCTTTATAGTTTATTCTTTCCAATATTATAAAGTATAGAGTCGCAACACTAGCACAGTTCTGATGTCTAATCTTTTTATTAGCAGCCATCATGGAAGACAAAGATCTCGAATCTAGCCTACCCTTCAAAAAATTATCCTCTATTTGAACATATTTAAATTTTGTCAAGTTAAGAGATGATGCTAAATTTTCTTAAACTGGTGGAATTTTAAAAACAACTCCCTCTTCTATCTCCAATAAACCATATGTTGATGCATGAGCACCGTGTTCAGGAGCAATGTTAAGATGTTTGTAATTCACCAGATTTTGGATCGCATCATCTATGTGAGGACCTGAAAAAGTAGGAACGTCTAATCCATGTCGATTCCTCTCATATTTTAGAACCATTTGAGAACCATGACTTAATTTCCAACTCTTCCCATTTGAAGTATGCTTTGTTGTGGAGGAACCTATGCGGGTAGCAGTAGTCGTTGTTGCTTTCAACTTATTGGATTTATTGAACTTTAGTTCATGTTCCCAAAGCATGTTTCGATAATATTCATATGATATTTTCTTCTCAAATTCATCATCATCTTCATCATTTCTATCTGCATATTTCCATGCAAATGAGTTATAACCAGCCTCTTGTTCAACACAGTACAATTTTCTTTTTAAAGCCATCGTTGGTGGTAAATCTGATGGCCTCTTAGCCCAACCACCATTTATTTGAGCAAGCAACATGTCATGACCCTTAATTCCATTAATGTAAACTTGAATATTGATAGTGTAATTATCTGTATCATCATCATCATCTTGTGGTACTTGATAATTCCATATAGAATCTAGGTTAAAGAGTTTTTAATATGAAAAATTATTTTTAGTCAAATGGTAGCCATTAGTATAAGGAAACTTGTGCTCCATCCTAATATTGGGATAGAAGAAACTGATATCACCTACAGGAGTAGTGATTAGACTTGTAACCTTTAATAGGGCGTCTGCATGATAATTTTTCAGTGAAACCCTCTAAAATTCAGTGGCAAGGGGTGTGTATTTTTTTGGGAATCGAACCATCAACCAGTGGGTAGTTAATACCCTAGGTGACATGTGGCTTCTTACGCTAGAATAAACCTTTGAAGATCATGATAATGGTGGAGAAATACAGGTTTTGAGGATATGCAGGGGTTTTGGACTAGGCCATATTTTCTTCTACCATATTTCCAATGCTATGTCGCTTGCTTGCTTCCATTTTATTCTGAGTTACCACTTACCCCGTGTGAATGCCAAATTTGTCAAAAGGGATCATCGTTGTTCTTATTTCATTTTTTTTCTTTCCTATATCTTTGTTTTGGTTATTAACCCACAATAATTGATATTTATTATTTATTATTTACAAAATCTACTACTTTCTTGAACATGTGCCAAATTTTGAAAATTGATTTAGCATTGCTTGATTGGCATGCCAAAATCATTAGCTTTCAGTGCTGAATGAACTAAAATATCTTCCCTATAAATTAAAATTGGGACCACCATTTAAAAGGATGCTCAACTATTGTAAACTCTATGACCAATCCTCGTTAACATGTGCAACTTCATATAAGGGCCAAAATGTCTAGAGGGATCTTCAATTATGGTTACCTCTAAATTGGAAGACATGAGTTACCTTTTTATATCATGGTAAAAGTTTTTGATTAAAAGAGATTAGTTTTCAAAATTTTATATTCTAGTGGAGATCACAGTCATAAGACATGGACCTAGGAAACATTGGGAAAAGTCTAAAAAAAATACTAATTTGGATTTACCCAATAGAAAATTGACATAAAACTACATAATTAAAATAAATTCCGAAATAGTGGCTTGCCTAGTTGGTAAAAGTGAGATGCTAAAATTTCCCATATTAGTGTTCAAGCCTCTTTGATGAAAAAATTGTGTTTGTTCATATGGATGCAACAACACAAAAACAATCGCTGAAGTTAGATGCAATTTTTGAGCATATTTTTGCAGAATGAATTCCTCTCACTCGCAACTCTTAGTGGATATCATTGGTTTTGATTTGTCTCGCTTATCTTGCCACATTGTGGTCGAATAATTCTAGTTCAAATTATCTCTTCGAGACATACAGAAAGGGAAAAATTTTCAAAATATGTTATAGAAGTCATCTCTATCAAACTTCCTTTTCAAAATCCTAGGTCAAGCTTGTTGACTAGCTTAGGCAAACATAATTAAGCTCATTTCATCTTGGTTGAACTAAGCAAGATTTGACTAGGTTTGGCCCAAACTCAAACAAATCAGACATTTATAAACAAATTTGAGAACTCTTATGGTAGGAGTCACCATAAGCTCATTGGTGACTCCTCCATCACCAATGAGCTTATGGTGATGTTCATATATGTGAAAACTTGTTAATGTGTCTTTTCAGAGTATAATTATGTAATGCATAAATTAAACAAAAAATAAAAATTCATCACATTAAAGTGTAGGACTCACCAATTTAATCCTTTGGATATGGATTTCCATCTCCTTTTAGACTTTGAGGTCAACATAATAATAAGCATATTTATTGGTGCTAAATCTTTCCCCATGATGAACAATTTTAGCAAGGACTTAGTTATAATGGTTGAACCAAACCGCGACATCAAGGAGAGACAACATGCAAAATTATGTTTGGTCATAGCATGAGTCATAAGCTTAGTGCCAGTTTGTATGTCGTTGGTTGTTTTAGCATATAATATTTGACTTATTTAAACTTCACTGTTTACTGGTAATATCCACCAATGTTAAGGTAGAGAATCAAATGAAATTTAATATGATTCCATTTAAAACTAAAAGCTTTGAGCCCATGGGAGTGTGGTCTAGAGGCAGGGAATGAGGTGATTGAGATTTTTATTTACATGGATACCTGGGTTCAAAACTCTCGAAGTGTATTTTTGTATTATGTAGTTCTTTTTGCTTTGAGGCTCTTGTCTTCACACCCGTTTTCTAGTTGAATCACTTGTGGGAGGACATAGTTATCATTGAGAGGTAAAGAGTGCTTTCCTTGTATCAATGCAATTGCATATTTTGATACTCATGCTTGGTATGGATTTGGAAGTGTCTGAAAGTCCCTTGGATATTTTTTTGTGATAATGAATATTAGCCAAACTTTGTGCTTACAATTTTAACATTTGTTTAGTTGTTACATTTCAAAATCATTGTTATTAATCATTGTATTTTGACATCTTGAATTAAATTAATAACGAGAACCAATTTAGAATTAGTTTCCTACACCCCATAACTAGTTGAATTCAAGCATATAGCTCATTATTCATATTTGTATAATATGTACTAAAAGTTTTTTACTTTTTGGCATGCAAATCAGTGTTTTAGAGGAAGATTTTTATGTTGTCACAACATATTTACATGATTCACAAGGTGAGAAATCAATCTTTGGTATAATTGCATATTTTAGGTTTGATAATTATCGGTCATTTGTAGGCTATAAATGTCTTCAAAGTTTCACTTCTAATTGAGTATTCACCTTAACATAGAGTATCTTATACATAACTAATTTTCCCTCAACCTAATTTTCATAACTTCCATAACCATTAGGTAGGGACTTGAAACTTCGATGGTATTTTTCTTCTTTAGTAAAATATTTTCCAAGACTTTAAATTTTTTTATAATTGATTGAAATTTATAGAGTTGTTATGCATGAAAATCCTCTCTCTGTATAGAGACGATCCCTCTAGCCCTAGGATGGGTCTAGTAACAATAGGGAACAATTAGAAGCATACTTTCCTAGATTGTAAATGCATGTAGATCATGAATAGATCACCTAACTCGGTCTGATGCTATTCCTTGCTTGAATCCTTTAATCCTTCATGCTTCATAGTCAGATCGTCACCATTTCCAGCGTTTGGTTACCTACACAATGGATAAAACAATAGCAAACGTGAAAGCATAACATATATCTTTCATATACAATCGACCTAGTTGATCAAGGAAAACTAATAACCCAATCATACATTAAATATGAGAATGGAAAGCATGAATCAATTGTATTATATTAAAATAGAGAGGGGGAGTTACAACCTACGCCTTGATGTCGCAGCTCTACTTCAACAGGTCTAAATCTAGGCACGTCTCCAAAGCACTCATTTCAACTTGATGTGAAGGGAAAAAGGCCTCAACTCTTGCTCGATACCTATAGAAAAAATGATCTCTCTACTCTTCTTCTATCTCTGTTCTAGCTAGCAGAGCTATGGGAGATTGTCCATTTTATAGGAAAGGATCAAGAGGAAGCATGTATCCACTTAAGGTGGGGAAATGGGTTATCCCTTCGGGATGTTCCACTTTTGTAGGAACAAAGAGCCCAAAGGGAGAAGCTCAGCTCTATGCTTAGAAACAAACAACCAGCTCTCCGCCACGAAGATTCTAGATCTCGAAGATTCACTTCCATTTTTTAAAAAACTTTCCTGAAGTAGATCGGCACGGGTATGA
The DNA here is from genome assembly GCA_034641835.2 of Pinus albicaulis. NCBI lineage: Eukaryota > Viridiplantae > Streptophyta > Pinopsida > Pinales > Pinaceae > Pinus > Pinus albicaulis. The sequence goes on along the minus strand of CM076574.1, from coordinate 343,213,736 downwards.
TCGTCATTCCAGCGCTGATCGGCGTTTTCCTAGACCAAAAAAGGGCCATCGACACGAGCAAGACACGAAGAGGGCACGCCGCTCCATATAATCATGGTTTCAGGGATCTACTTCAGGAATATTCAACAAAGAGTTTGCTCATTGTTCTGGAAGGGATATGATGCCACATTTTCATGATGGAAAATAGACACAGGGGTCACTGTTAAGGGTCTCTAGGATCACAAACGGGGAGTACAAGGACAGTGACAAATTTTTGTGTAAGAAATGCCCCCCAAAGCATGAAGGTTGAACGAGAGTGAGGGGTGAAATTATTTACGACTACGTGCCAGGACCAAGATGTCATCATCAGAAAACTAGCGCAAACAAGCACATATATACATAGAATTAAATCTTTGAAATTTTCTCATGACATGAGGTATGGACACATCCATATATAGAAGTCATCATGAAACATGATCTGAGGTATGGTCACATCCATCCAAATAAATAGGATCAAAAATATAGACTCAAGCTATGGTCGCAGCCATCCAAACAAAAGAGTCATGTGTACAATCATGAATAATACATATCACCTCGCAATCTAGGCTTTATAAAAAAAAACCTAGGGTATTGCACTCCATCGCGACTCGATCAAGTACAAATTCAAGCATGTGAATCAATGAGTTGAAGTAGAACATGCTAGAAAATCACCTGATTACCAGTCAATGATGTAAATTGTTAACAGATGTGAGAGAAACCACTAATGATTACAACGTCTCTCAAGGTACAAGCAGTACAATCCATGAGATACAAATAAGGAGCTAACTTCGAACACTCGCGGAATCACCCGATCGGAGGCCAATGATGTAAGCCTGTCATTGGATGTGAACAACCTGCCATTAGGTCATGAAGACTCTAAGGTATCGAAAAAGGGATCTCTAGATCAACTTCCCGGATAATGTACTGAAGTCGATAAGAAGTGATTCATCAAAGGAGGGACATAATGTATCCCACATCATCAACATGAGATGAAGGAAATAATATAATAATGAAAGTGATCAAAGAACCAGGCAATGAATGAGACGCAGAAGGAACTTCTCTTGAACATATCAGAGACACGACGCCAAAGTTTGGAAAAATTTGAATCAAATGGAATCATAAGTCATGTTTGACGAGAATGGTGATGGAATGAGAGGAAAAAATATTTCCCAAACCCATGGAGGAAAAGTGACAAATGAAGGATATCCCCAACCCGACACGAAATAGAGGATTTCTCATGTTCAAGAGCGACATACTGCCAACATAATCGATTAATTCTTTCCATTTTCCTCCACCATTTCTGGTGAGTACCCCAATTTTTTTTTTTTACAAGCTTGAAGGGGATAGCAAATGCTTGTGATATAAGTTTTTCCTTCAGACAGATCCATCCTAGTACATTTTACGAGCCCTAGGAAGGAGGAACTTGGTGTCATCATGATGATAGATCCAATTCCATTAGATTTTAACGAGTCCTACAAAGGTGGAACTCGGCATATTTTCATTTTTAGAGAGTGTGAAAAGAGGCGAAAAGAAAACACTAGATGGCCCTTTTCATAAATAATCCCTCATACTCGAAAAGGTAGAAAACAAAGTGTGAGAGAACCTCTTAGTTGAAATTGACTAAGGTATTCCTTTATCGTGAATATTTTATCCCAGCCCAAAAAAGGGGTAAATGACATTTCATACACTTTAATGGGCTCAAAACGACAAGAACTTGAAAATATTTTCATGTTTAGAGAGTCAGAAAAGAGCTGAAAGATGACTCTACAGAGGTTACTTTTTCATTTATTTTTAATCGAGTCTAAAAAGTAATAAACTAGAACTAATAAATATGTGATCTATGAATAAATTGAACCCGTCACTCCACAAGAACAAACCCATAAACTATTTTTGAGGTAAAAGTATTAAAATATTGTTAAAATATGGTAAAAAAACCCTAAAATGACATTGAGCACTTATACAAAATAGATAAAGTAAAAAAAAAACATTTCACTTTTTACTTTCACATTGTTGAGAAGGAGTTTTTACCCTCTTTTACCTCAATTCTTCAAGAGAATATTTCCAGAGATCTGGGAGGCCGATCAACAAACCGTTAGTGCTAGGTAAGAGGCACTCTCATTTCCTGCATTTCAATACCCATTTTATTGTGTTTTGTGGAACATTTCAATTTTGGTGAGAGGATTTTAAATTCATGAATGTGGCGGATCGACGCAGGTATCCCATGTTGGGATCATGCCCGACTACCATTTTTAAAATGGTCAAGGCATTGATTGGCGTCGCTGTATTTAAAATAGCCACGTTGCACGCGGAGTGGAAAAATGCACAGAAATATCTCAATAAAATTTATTTAAGCCTAATTTTTTAGCCTAATCACTAACAAGATACTTGTTGAATGTTGTTTGCTGGGGAGAAGAGAAATAAATCATGGTGATTGAATGGAAAGAAAGAGACCATGACGAGGTTGAAAAGGTAGCCATGCAGAATAGGGCTTGTATGGATGCATTGAGGAAATGTGGGCTCCTCAAGTTCTTCATGACCTCCGGTGTAAGAGCCCAGCCATATCTATTATAATATTTGATCAGTATCTGGGACATGGATCGGGAGAGATTTATTCTCGATTACCAGGAACTGGAAATTGAAGTGGCAGATATCTACTTCATTACTGGCCTCTCATATAGAGGGACAAGAGCACGGTTTCTAGAGCCTGAATCATGGGCGAGAACATGGAAATTCTCATTGGGGAGCATACTCTGAGGCAATAATATCTTCGAGCGAAAAGATAGCCATAAGCATGGTGGTCGATCTACCGCTCAAAGTAGTTCTATATACCATCACACGTGTGGTTGGGGCGTAGGTGCTGCATGATACCACCAAGGCTCAACTGCAGATTGCGGTGGATTTCATGGCACCCACCATTTTCAACTGGTGTGAGGCCATGGTGGAGATGTGAAAAAGTAGCTTAGAAAGTGCAAGAATAGTAAATTGGATCAGTTCGGATATGGATCCATTCTGACAGCCATCTTCCTAGAATGAGTACCCCTATTCCAATACCATGGGATACAGATATAAGGATTGTTACCACGAGACCCACAGTTGGCGAGGTGGGCAGAGATGATGCCTCGTGGATGAGGTGGACAATGGATTTATTTCAAAATTGCCTTCTTTACATGGTTGAGGCATCAATTGATCGTGGTGGAAGACTATCCATACTCCGGGATGGATTTTCGGGGCGACCCTGATTTACCACTTCCAACGGGTGATCGTTGGGATGACAGAGGTAAAAACATGTTTTTTCTAGTTTTTTGCATGTTTTATATTTATTTTTTATATGTGCTGATATGAAACTTTATGTGTCGCAGATGTCAAATCACAAAGGCCGATAGGGATGTCACCAATCACTAGGAGGGTGGTGAGGGGCTTCGTGGGTGCTCAATATGTGGAAGGAGTTGATCTAAAAGAATATATTACACGAAACCTAGATGCCTTTACTATTTGGATTCCAAAGTACGCGCATGTGGGAGACATTCCCCACCAGTATCAGCAACATACTGTTGGGGTATCTGATCGTATTCACCGACTGCTGACTCAATTCATTTGAGCAATAGCCTACTACCATGATCATCGAGTGAATTAGTTTCATTTTCCCCTTTCCGCAGTTGTATTTTTTCCATGACCTACGAGTCTCGCTATGTAACAGAACATATATTATTTTTTGTGGGGGTTATGATGTACTTCTGAACACTATTTTCAAACCAATAAATACATATATGTGTGTGTTGGGTATGTGTTATATTCTTTCCATGACTAGTCACACACCGGGGGGGTGACACGGGGGTGATAGCCCCCCCTGTATGTTGTGGTAAGCGCAACAGGGGGGTCATAGGGGGGGCAGCAGCCCCCCTTATTCGGGGTCTGGGTCAGCGTCGTGGGAAAAAAAATTTGGTACTTATTTTTCAGTGGGCGGACCCGCCCATGGTTTTGTGCATGCGTTTTCACATGGTTTTGGGGCATGACGGTTTTCATCCCATGGTATTTTGTAGATCCGGTCAAGGGAACTACGGTTATGTTCTAATCCAGGGTTAATGGATTGGGGTTTACGTATACTTCGGCATATATATATATATGTGTGTGTTGTAACACTAAAAGGAATATAATGAAAAAACAAGCTGGTTGTCCTGATTTGTGATCCAGAGGAAAATTTCTGTGTATATATTTTTTACGTTTTATACTTTCGCTATTGTTTTTTTTTTTTTAAATATTAGTTTGTAGATAATTTCTGTATAGGGTTAAAACCTACATTTGGTATCAAAGTTGTTTCGGCTTCAAGGGGATGCCTTTACTGCTAAGGGATTTTTCGCTCGAGCCTGAAGTAGACCCTGTTCAATGGGAGATCTGCAGGATCGATTCTTGTGGTGAAAGAAGATGGTGAGTGGTGGGAAGATAGAGATCGAGAAATTTAATGGTCAAAATTTTGAGTTGTGGAAGCTCAATATGGAGGATCTGCTGGTGGATAAATATCAGTGGATCGCAGTAGATCTGGGTACTAAACCAATGGCAATGTCAGATGAAGACTAGAAGAAGCTGGATCAAAAGGCAAAGAGCACAATACGGTTGTGTGCCTCAGATTCAGTATTGTTGAACGTATCTAGGGAAGCTACGGCGAAGAATTTGTGGGACAAACTTAGGACTTTGTACCAATCTAAGTCTCTAGTGAATAAATTGTTCCTGTGGAAAAAGTTGTATAACCTGAGGATGAAGGATGGCAACTCAATGACAGAGCATCTGAATGCCTTCAATACTGTGGTAAGCCAGCTATCATCTGTTGATATTAAAATATTAGATGAAGATAAGTGCATTAGTTTGTTATGTTCTCTACCAGATTCGTGGGACAGTCTCGTTATTGCAATAGGTAGCAATACAACTACCTTGAATTTTGATGACATTGTCTCAGCCTTACTGTCGGAGGAACTGAGACGGAGAAATATGGAGGGTCATAATGCATATGCCTTATCTATATGAGGAAGGTCACAAAACAGAAACAAGGATAAGGTTTCGAGTGGGAGATCTAAATCTCCTGGAAAGTTTGTAAAGGTGTGCTGGAAATGCGGAAAGGAAGGGCACTACAAAAAGGATTGTAGATCTAAAGCTCCTGAGAAAGAAAAGGGATCTGATGATGCTCCTTCTCCAGAGGAAAAAACCACCTCAGATGAAGGTGGGAATGTGTATTTGGCTTCTTATTCAAATACACATGTAGACCATGAGTCATGGTTGATTGACTCGGGTGCATCCTTTCACTTCACTCCCCATAGGGAGTGGTTCTATGAGTATGAGAAATATGATGGCGGTGATGTATTCTAAGGGGAAGATAGGAAGGACAGAATCATCGGACATGGAAAATTTAGGCTAAAGCTGCAAGGTGGAAGGATTAGAACACTTCTTGGTGATCTGCACATTCCGGCATTGGCCAAAAATCTGATTTCTGTAAGCAAGATGGATGATGCAGGTGTAAAAACAGTGTTCAAGAAATATACCTGTAAGATGGTTCCGGGATCACTGGTATTAATGCGGGGATTTTGGATTGGAACTTTGTACAAGCTTCAGGGCATCACTGTTATTAATGGGTGAAACAATTCTGTGGTTGCTGAAACTAGAGCTAAAAGCCTAGCGATCTCTGGAGAAAATACCATGCTATGGCATCAAAGGCTTGGACATATTGGAGAGAAGGGCCTTCAGATACTGCATGGAAATTTTATGGTAGAAGGTATATCTAATAGCTCTCTGGATTTCAATTTCTGTGAACATTATGTATATGGGAAGCAGAATCGGGTGAGTTTTCCTTCTGGTGCTAAGAGGGAGAACAAGATATTAGAGCTTGTGCATAGATGTGTTTGGACCTGTGTCGGTTCCATCACTGGGTAATTCTGTGTACTATGTTTCATTCATAGATGAATTCTCAAAGAATACATGGATATATTTCCTAAGGAAGAGATATGAAGTCTTTGATAGATTTAAAGAATTTAAGGCTCTCGTGGAAAACTAGAAAAAGAAGAAGATAAAGGAGTTGAGGATAGATAATGATGGGGAATTCTGCAAGAAGGAATTTGAAGATTTCTATAAGAAGTGTGGTATAGCACGGAATAAGACTACTCCATACACACCTCAGAAAAATGAAGTTGCAGAAATAATGAATAGAATGTTGATGGAAAAGGCAAGATAATGCTCAATGGTACCGAGTTAGGACAAGAATTCTGGGCAGATGCAGTGGAGACTGCATGTTACTTGGTTAATAGATCACTTTCATCAGCGTCGGAGGATAAGACTCCACATGAGGTATGGACTGGTAAGAAACCATCTCTTTCACATCTGAGGGTATTTGGATGTGATGCATATGTACATGTTCCAAAGGAAAAAAGGACCAAGTTGGATAATAAATCTGAAAGGTGCATCTTTATTGGGTATATGGATGGTTTAAAGGGTTACAATATTTGGAACCCGGAAATAAGGAATGTTGTGTACGTCCGAGATGTGGTGTTTAGAGAGGTGAAATATGTTGTTAAACATGAATTCCTACCAAAGGAACCTGAGAAGATAGAGTTTGAGCTAAAGGAGGATGAATTAGATTCTACAACAGAAGAAGACTGAGAAGAGGAAGAGCCACAAACTCCAGTTGTGAGAGGATCAGTTCAGGAAAGAAGACAACCAGAAAGGTATAGTCCATCTACTTTCTGTTCAAATTTTTCTTTAACTATAACTGATGATGCTTCCAGAACCATCAAGGAGGCAGTAGATTTAGAGGATGGAAAACTCTGGAAGGAGGCCATGGTTGATGAAATGGCATCCTTGCATAAAAATGAGGCATGGGATCTGGTGGAGTTGTCGGCTGGAAGGAAGCCCATCGGGAGCAAATGGGTGTTTAAGAAAAATATGAATGTAGAAGGAACGGTGGAGAAATAAAAAGCTCGGTTGGTAGCAAAAGGTTATTCCCAGGTGCTGGGAATTGATTTTGGTGATATATTTTCTCCTATTGCCAAAGTTACTTCTATTAGATTACTTTTATATGTTGTTGCTACATTTGATTTTGAGGTAGAACAGATGGATGTGAAGACAACATTTCTTCATGGAGATCTAGAAGAGGAGATCTACATGAAACAACCTGAAGGATTTATGGTGAAGGGGAAGAAAGAATTGGTATGCAGGTTAAAGAATTCTTTGTATGGGTTAAAACAGTCACCAAGGATGTGGTATCAAAAATTTGATACCTATATACGGGGACTTGGATTCACCAGAAGCAAGGAGGATCACTGTGTTTATTTTAAATTATTTGGTGACCGTGTTATTTATTTGGTCTTGTATGTTGAAGATATGTTGTTGATTGGAAATGACAAAGAAATTATCCAAGATTTGAATACCCAACTGTTCTCCAAATTCGACATGAAGGATATTGATGCTGCAAAATATATTTTGGGCATGGAAATTAAGAGAGATCGGGCAAAGAGGAAGCTTTGGTTAAACCAGAGGAAGTATTTCGAGACTATATTGCAGAGGTTAAATATGCAGGATAGTAAATTGGTGAATGTTCCAATTCATGTAGGTACAAAGATGTCTACTGAACAGTGTCCCAAGACACAATAAGAAGATGAGGATATGTCCCATGTTCCATATGCAAGTGTAGTGGGTAGCCTAATGTATGTAATGGTTTGTACTAGGCTAGAAATTGCACATGCAGTGGGAGTATTGAGCAGGTTTATGTCAGACCCAGGGAAGGATCTTTGGACAACAGTGAAGCGGGTTTTTAGATATTTGCATGGCACTAGTGATTATGGCTTGTGCTACCAGGGAAGACCAGGATTGGAAAGAGTGTTGGACATTTGTTGTTTTTTTTATGCAGGCTGGGCTGGAGA